>JAJOOS010003113.1:0-33521 GCA_029582725.1 Solanum chiquidenum | reverse complement strand
AAGGGTGAAATTTAAACTTTTATAGTTTTAAAGTTTGAATTTAAATTTTCAAACTTTTAAAGGGTGAAATTTAAACTTTTATAGTTTTAAAGTTTGAATTTAAATTTTCAAACTTCTAAGTGTGAAATTTATACTTTTATAGTTTTAAAGTTTGAATTTTATTATTTAAATTTTCAAACTTTTAAAGTGTGAAATTTAAACTTCTATACTTCTAAAGTTTGAAGTTTGTATTTAAAACTTTAAAAGTATAAATTCTTAACTTTAAAATTATAAAAGTTTTAATATTATTTGAGTAATGTTCTTATTTTTTTAATTTTAATAAAAAAACATTTTTTTTAAATATATCCGTTGGGACCCGGTTTCCGGTCCGGTCCGGGACGGGTATGCCATATTTTTTCCGGAATTACCGGTTCCGGTATTGTTCTGGCCCATGGTGACCGGTTCCGTGCCGGTTCCGGTCCGTCCCGGACCGGTCGTCCCGGTTCCGGTTCCGTTGCCAGCCATAACTATAACACACATTCCCAGGATACGCCTAGACACTCACACGGTTATTAGTAAATCGCAAGAAACGTCCAAATTTTGTTTACGAACCATATCGTAGATTATCTAGATCCTTGCACCGAACTTAGTCCTGACCTTTCTTTCCAACAACATGTTCACGAGACTCAAGTAATCACCACTCGCACAGTTTCAAATATTTAGTCTAGCATGATACATATATCTAAGTTCAGACAGTTACTTATTGTGCTCATAACCATATCATAGCATTCGAGATAACACATTCTTCACACCAACAGTTAATTCAGACAACAAGAAACACACCTTCACAGTATCAAGCCACAACTCATGAACAAGTCCAATTTATTAGTTAGTTCGCTCCATAGATGACCATTACTGATAATACATGCATTCGTAGAACTTCTAAGGTCAGATACCTATTAGAACCTTCTCAATTCCAATTTACCTTGCTTGGGTCCCGTTAGCCGCAACTACGACATTGAGTTTACCTTGTTGAGCTACCAATTGGAATAGGGAGATACTAATTGGAATCAACTCATACCACAAGCGACAACACGCACGAAAGGAGAGAAGAATCGGAACGACTTCCTAGAATGCTTCATAGCTTCCTGAAGATTAGATGTGGACGTCAACATACCCATTTGCAGGAGTCTACTCTACATTTGCTCTTATACGGGAAGACTGGTAACCTGGGCTCTCATAACAATTTGTCATGACCCAACCCACCGGGCCATGCGGGCACCTACTCTAACACCTAAGTAGGAGAACACTCAATTACCAAACAATGAAAAATATGTAGAAGATTAAGAAAACTAAGATAAAAATAGTTTCCAAGAGATCTTTCATAAAATAAGTGTTTTTAAATAATTTTGAGTTAAGACTTGTAAAGTAATTAACACCCCAGGGATCTAGTCTAAACAGGTACAACAACTACTAAGATTACAAGGCATAAAAAAATTAACAAATGACACAGCTCCCACCACATGGAAAGAAACACAAAAGCTGTTGGAGATTATATTCGTCTTCAGTTATGAGACATCACCAATCCTGCATCCAGACTATGTCATAAAAGACATAGCAAGAGTAGTATCAGTACAAACACACGTACTGGTAGGCATCATCGGTCAACCCGATACCCACCGCATAATATAAGAAATCGACCAGTGAAAACATGCAATAAGACTACTCATTCCTCCATCTTTATATTTTCCTGCCCTTACCATATCCGAATAATTAAATCATGCTAGTACACTTGAATCTAACTCCTTACTCGTTCCATTCTTGATACATTCTTGATCATAACAAAACAATTCTATCTCTCGAAGGAGATCCCAAATATAGCTACTACCAACCTGACCAATCACTCACGACACGCCCTTACGTCTTCCATGTCACCACTCAACCCTTGACCCCATAGTACTTTCTATCAAGCCTATTAACCATTTTTATGCTAATCCCCCATCCGGGTAATACTTAACTATTAATAAAAACGACATAGCATCACCCCAATCCTTAACAACAGTACACGTATTTATCACCACCTTCTAAATAACAATGATACCACCGAAACCATTGGTTCCCATTTAACACAACATATTTCAATTTGAACCGAACCATTCACCATTCATTACACAAACAAATATACCCAATTAACTTACGCCACCACAACCCTCACATATATATATACACACACATCACGTACCATCTAATTATAATTCTAGGAACAATGTAAAATTCCACATTCTCAATGATACACAAATATGACAAGTCAATAGTCCTCTCATGGAACCCATACCCAAAGTGTTAGTGTGCCAGATCTTGACACCCGTTCCAATATGTATGTCGGTACCTAACATCTTATCCAATGCAATATTAGTGTGTCGGTACGTGACACCCGTTCAAATATGTATGTCGGTACATGACATCCGGTCCAATGTAATTTTAGTGTGTTGGCACGTGACACTCGATCCAATTAGCACAAAACACAAGCACAATCACATCCATAACATACAATACTCACATTATATAGTCAAGTACCTAAGTTCATGACATGCATTGTTCATAATCAATTCATTAGGATTATTCCCACTTTTCATGCTTCTCATTTTCACATACATATAAATATGCAAACAATTGACATACATCACACAATTAGGAATCAAGCCATCCTTAAACCCTATTTCATGAGCTAGAGTTTTCCCCTATGGTATACGTTTGACGTAATGCTTAGAAATATATGTACAATTGTCTCTTCTTCGGTGCACGAAAGTCTACACATGAATTCTACCATCAATCCCTCTATACTATGCAATGAATTAAAGGTTTACAACTACTCAATTAAAAAAACCTAGCCTACCTGGGTGCCAAGAATTCACAGAGGGTTTATAGATCAATTTATGATTTCTGGACGATGAGACAGTTACTTTTGACAAGAAATATGCAATCCATCAACCTCCTTACGCTATAAATCTCATTCTCCTTCCTTCCCAAGCTTAGAGAATCTTTTTTAGGGTTTCTAGGGTGGTCCTTGCCTCTTTTTGGTATTTTAGAAAAAGGAGAAAATCAAACTTCGCGTTATTTAAATTATGTCCCGTCATTCCTTCTTTGGCGCACCCTATCCCGTTGGAGCGCTGCCGGCCTGGCGACTCTGTCCTGCTCTGGCGGGATGAGGGGCCCAGTTTTTCCCTAATGTTTTTCGTTTCTAATTAACGATGGTTCGGGTCGTTACACCACTGGTGGAGGTTGCTGAGGATTAGGTTCATCTCGGGTTTGGAGCTTTCTTATTCTAGGAGACATTGTTTAGCAAACTTGGTGTGATGGATATGATTTCTTAGGGTGGTGCGATAGGTATCCCACATGGTTCTTAGACTAGATTAGGAGCGCAGCCTCCAGTTTTAGGTGTTCAGATGCCTCATCAGGTTATTTTTATGAAACTTCAGCAGCAGTGTTTGAGAGATTTCAGAACATTAAACCACCCTAGTTTCAGGGTTGTAAGAGGGAAAATGCTCATGAGTTCTTTACTTTGTTCCATGAGATGCTTGAGGCAGTGGGTAAGGGTGATGGTCGTGGTGTTTATTTTGTTGCACTTCAACTGCGTGGATGCCCAAAGTGAGTCGGAAGGAATTTTGGTAAGGGTGTTATAACTCCACAACAAGGAAGTAGGGGTTCTACTTAGACTGTAGGCAGTCGTGAAGCTAGTGTTATGTTTTTCTAGGGAGGCCTGAGGCCGAGACTTCTAATGTGGTGAACACATGTGTTTTCCTAATTTTCCATTGACCTTCATTTGTATTTTCTGATCTGGGGTCTACTTTCTAATATGTGTTTCCCTATTTTGCTGTTGTGTTTCATATGACATCTGATTGCATGCATGTTCCTAGTCATGTTTCTACACTAGTGGGTAAGTCCTTTATGGTGGGTCAAGTGTATCAATCTTGTTTTATTTCTTTTGTTGGGTAGACTTTATCATTCCTGGGATGGTACACTTTGATATTAGTTTGGGTATGGATTGCCTCTCTCTGAATCATGTTATTATTGACTTTTATGCTAAGTTTGTGACCTTAGCGATGCCAGGTTTTCCGAGGGATTAACGGATGGGTGCTAGTGGTTCTTACCCTTGAAAGATCATTTCTGTCATTTGAGCTCAGAGGTTAGTTGATAGAGGGTGTTTGTCATATTTGGTTTTTATTCGGGATACTAGTGTTGAAATAGCTCACATGGATTCTGTACCCATGGTTTAAACATTTTCAGATATGTTTCCTAATGATCTTCAAGGTGTTCCTCCAGACAAAGATATTGACTTTGCTACTGATTTTGAGTCGGGCACTAAGCCCATCTATGTTCCTCTTTATCGTATGGCTCCAGCTAGGTAGAAGGAATTAAATAATAAGTTACATGACTTGTGAGTAAAGGGTTCATTCGCCCTAGTGTTTCTCCGTGGGGTGCTCCGGTGTTGTTCATGGGGAAAAAGGACAAATCCATGAGGATGTGTACTATTTATCGATAGTTGAACAAAGTGATTATGGAGAACAAGTATCCTCTATCTCGTATTGATGACTTGTTTGATTATCTTCAGGGTGCACCTCTGTTTTCTAAGATTGACTTGAGGTCGGATTATCATCAGCTGAAAATTAGAGCATTGGATATCCCTTAGACAACTTTCAGGGGCACTACGAGTTTCTTATGATGTCTTTTTGTTTGACTAATTCCCCCGCAACATTCATGGAGTTGATGAACAAAGTGTTCCAACCTTATTTAGATTCCTTTGTTATAGTATTCATTGATGGCATCTTTGTGTACTCCTAGACTGAGGAGGATCATGATCGACATATGAGGATTGTACTCCATATATCTAAATAAGAGAGCTATATGCCAAGTTCTCAAATGGTAAGTTTTTGCTTAATTTTGTGGCATTTTTGGGACACGTGGTGTCCAAGGAGGGTATTCGGGTAGATCCAACAAAGATTAAGGTAACTAGAGGTTGGAATAGACCTACTTCAATCACTGAGTTCCATAGTTTTGTGGGCCCTTAGAGGTTGGACTACACCAACTTCAATCACTGAGTTCCGTAGTTTTGTGGGACTTGCAGGCTCTTACAAGTGATTTGTTCATAGCTTCTCCACTATTGCATCTCATTCGACAAGATTTACTCGACAGAGTGCCATCTTCCAGTGGTCTGATGAGCGTGAGAAGAGCTTTCAAAAGCTCAATACCATGTTGATTTCAACTCCTATTTTGACCTTACCCAAGGAGGGTGTGGAATTCACTGTTTATAGCGATTCTTCTGGAGTCGGGTTAGATGGTGTTCTAATGTAGAAGGGTATGGTGGTCGCCTATGCTTCTAGAAAGTTGAAAATGAGGTCTTCACGGATCATTGGAGTCTTCAGTAGATCTTCAGTAACAGCGATTTGAACTTGAGGAAGCATATATGGCTTGAGTTACCGAAGGACTATGACATTACCATTTTATATCATTCAGGGAAGGCTAATGTGGTGGCAAATACGTTGAGTAGGAAAACTTCTTGCATGGCAAGCGTTGTAGCTATAAGGGTTGAGGAGACACCATTGGGTAGATATGTTCAGAGATTAGCCAACAATTCAACTTGAAAAAAGTTACAAAAAAATTAAAGCACATGATTGAATAAAAATAACTTCGAGAATAGACTAGACAATAAGAGAAGATTCATTTTCCCTAGAACAAATTTAGCGAGCTGCGGCGCATAGTAGTTAAGATTAGTTTTCTTAAGAATATTGATTAGGGTTTTTACGCTTATGATTCGGAATAGATACTTAATATAGATATTTTCTATTTGAGCTCGCTCGGCCTATGATGCTTTCTTAGTGTCCCATGTTTTGGTACTCATGGTATACTTCTACGTCTTTTTTCTGATGCAACTCCTAGTATAATTCACCCTCACTGAATTCAAATCACTTGTGGTCGTCGGTGTTGGATTTTGGTTAGATCTTGACGTCTAGTGATTTGTGGTTTTTCTTATTTTTATACTGTCTATGTAATTTGTATTTATTATAGATAGATCTAATGTATATAGCCTTTTGATACTTAGACGCTCTTGTATCGGTGACACCAGGTCCAGGGTTTGAAATTATATATAGGTATGCCTTTCTTGGTCATTTTAAGGCCCTTTTGTATGTGTTATACCATTTCTCCCTTATTTGTTGGACCCCTTTGTATCTTTCTTATCATTTTCTTCCACATAATTGTGTTTGGTTTACTTTTTATATTTTTTTCTAAAATTCTTGCTTGCCTTCTGGGGAGATAATGGTAGGCGCCATTATTACCCAATTTCGGGTCATGACACATAAGCTTATATTTCAAAGATTATATATTATCTGAATGGTGATTATTTTAACAATAAAATGATAAATCTTGCAACGTATCAAACAAGGATACAATCATATTATTTTTAAATATGGTGATAAAATGGAATTATGATTAAAAAAAAATCATCAAATGAGATCATTATTTTCATTAAATCAACATAAATATCAAATCTTAACTCTCCCTCTTAGAAAAAGTTTTGATCATCAAGGAAATGATAGGACCAACATCATTAATGTTAAAGGTTCATGAGAACTTAGTAATTCTTTTCCAAATAGTTATATTAATATTCAAAAATTCATCAATAAATAATTTACTAAGACCCCAATAGTTAGGCAAAAATATTTGTAATCCATAATCTATAATCTAAAAATTCATTTGTCCTTGCTATTGAAATTTTAAGAATATGATGGAAAATAATCTCTCTATCCTTAATCAGATATCTCCAGTTGAGCCTTCATATTAAATAATTTTTAGTATTGTAAATTCATATTAATCGAGTTTCGAAAATGAATTGTACGGATCGCAACTAAAAATCAAATACAATTACGGGATGAAATATCCTTTTAGTTACCCAGTAAAAATAAAGAAAAACATTCAAAATAAATTCAAAATTTATTAATTATGTGGCGAAATCACCATCAAGCCTACAATTATAAACACAGGTACAAACAAATTTTTCTGTACCACCAGTTGAGCATAGTCCATTTCCGTTGTGTTTGAGAAAACATTTATTTCAAAAATCCACAAGAACACATGCATTCAGATTCATAATTTCGGTACATCTATTCTGAGCATCCACTTGAGTAATTGTCAATGCAACTGCAACAAATAAATGAACAACAATATTTCATTAAAAAAATTTACCCAATCATAAGCTCATGGAACTACTATCTATATGAATATTTTTGTGCAAAATTAAGTGAGTGGCAGATGCATAGCATGTCAGAATAATCAATCACTTGCGTCCTTCAGTAGCCTTTGAAAAATTGTGTGTTAATTATAACTATACGTTCAATCAGTATAGAGAACTTTTTTTATTATCTGCTAAAGTTGACCTATAATATTATGGTTACTAATATTATACAGTGTTAACTTATTTCAAGTGATTAACGCATGTATATCATGTAAGATCATATATGATAAAAATGATGACGGTAAATAAAAAAAATAAAAAATTATGTTATAAATATAAAGACATACCTGAAATAATTATAAGGAAAGAAAGAGCAGAGCTCAAATATTTTGCCATTCTTACAAAAATGAATTTCAAAATGTCAATGATGTATTTTGAAGTATGATGCAGAAGGGTTTATAATATATTTTTTTGTACATTTTATGGTAAATTATAAAACAAAGTAAAATGAGATGAATGTTTTTTTTTCTATATATAAAACATTTTAACTTATTGAAAAGTTATGGATAATGATTCAGAAAATTGAGTAGGATAAGATGTTAGAAGAGCTATAGTGATAACTCATAATTACAATATATGGTAAATGTGTACTATATTTTTTTTCTTAAACTGATTAAAATATCAAATTTAAACAAAGTGATGATTTTTCAATCTTAAAAGCTATTTATTTTCCATTTATATGAAACTAGTTATTGAATGAAAAAATATATATATTATGAAAGTGATGAAAAATTATCCGAAATTTTACAAACAAAGAAAAATAATTATTGCAAAAACTAACATATTCTAAGCATTAGATTTAATTATGTGTAATACTTCTTAGTGTATCCTTAATAGTATCATTTTATAGACATCAAAAATTATTTATAATTGCGATGTCTGGATCAAGAAAGGAGTGAAGCTAGTTCGATGGTTATCTATAGTAAGACTGCTTATTGAGTGGATAATTACACATCATTATTATGCTTATTAAATATAAGTTTTAAGTATACTAATCCACTAGAAAGTTAATTAGATGTCACTTGATTCAGTATCAAATTATCAATTTTCGGAGGTGTATCAACAAAATCTATGTTAAGACCCTAAGACGGGTCATGATGGCATCCACTACAACCACCGAGTGGACAAACCCAAAGGCATAGTCACAAGATATGGAACACCCAAATTATATAGTACATAAGAAATAAAAGTCGGAAGACAAGAATAATATATATAGAAAAAAGGGTCATATCATATATATCTGCAATCGACACAAAATGTACAAAATAAGCCCAAAAAGACAAACTAACATAATATACCAATCCCTGGGACCTGGTGTCACCTATACAGGAGATACTACGAACAAAAAGTCAAATATAGAGAACTGACTAATCAAAAGTACAACATGAGAGTTAGTACAAAAGAAGGACAACAACATGTCTTTGAACTCCACGAGCTCACCACAATCCAAGTCTGTGACAGCCACGGGATATCCAAACGCTCACTGAGGGTGGATCAAACTAGGAGAAAGTACAAAATACAGGGTACCTAATAGGCATCATAGAACGACCGAGCTCCAAAAAGATAAACTATATATAAGAAGCACGACGAAATTGGCAAGACAAGGGAAAGCTAAGGCATAACAAGGGAACAATAGAGAATAGACAGATAAAATAAATAACCAGCTACAACTATAAACACACCAGACAATCCACACACTCAAAGGCAAAGTCATGCAGCGATACATTTTAACTCTAAATAAGGAAGATCTTAAGCTTGGAGGACTAACCGAGCCACCTAGAATTGTACCTCAAGCTTAACTTTAAGACAACAACCTTGATAAAAGTATCCAAGGTCCGCTCGGAATGGCACATCGAGCATAACAATAACCAGTATATATGTGTCGACAGGTCACTTGAGATGGTACTTCGAGCTTATCAACAGAGTGACATCTAAGTAGTAGACTGTAGCCCAAGCCTAAGCCAACGGGCTGCTCGAAATGATACCTTGAGCTCATAAGAGTAAAAGCAGTCGAATGGTATGATAAAGTCAAGTAGAAGGGTCATTTTACCACTTTTTAATCAAAATAAGTCTCAAGGACTTCCAACTCCTTAAGGATAATCTCCATTTTACAAACCAATTCATTTTCCCTTAAAATATATTCAAGTAGAAGCTTCTCAGGAGCATTTTCACAATCAAGTCATGTCATACACACAGAATCGGAAAGAATTCTCGCCACACCTCAAAAGTACTAACATGGACTTCTTTCAATCCAAGCTCACGACCTTAGGCCCAACAGTTTAAGAAACAACCAAGAAATCACAACTCAAGGATCCATACCATCAATCAATCCAGCCAAAATAATCAAACATCACACAATCTTATGTTTCAGGGCACCTTGAATAAATGTCTAAGGATATTAATCACATAAGGACCACCTAAACTAAGTCACATACGACTAGAGCTTAAGCTAAACAACCCAACCTATGGCCATAACTATTAAAGGATCAATAAACTCAACACAACCTAAGGTTTCAGCCTAAATCATGCAATATTTCCCAAATATAGACAATCTAACTAAAATAAATCTAAGAAAAGAAAGGCATAACATACCTCAAGGACGAAATTGCATACAAACTACAACTCTGGTGCTTTTCCCTTCCGGAGAGCCTCAGATTGCTACCAAGCCAACAAGAACACAACGAGCAAGTTAATACATATACAATGATACCCATACGACTAACCCAAATTTTAGACCTTAAATTGGGCAAAAATCAGCCCATAAATCGACGCAACCAAATTACAAAAAGGAAATTGACATAGTGTCTTTATTGGAAAGAGGATCACATGCCCGGAAGATGGGCGAAAACGGGACTCAATTCGGACGCCAAATGGCAAAATTACAATACTTTCAGACTGAGAAAATAGGGGATTTGAGGTCGGAAAGGAATTCAAATTACGAAATTAAAGACCAAAAAGAATAGAGTAGAAGGAATAGAAGAAGCTCATCTGGAAATGGTTGGAAATGATCAAGATTTTCCCAAAAAAGATGGTTTCTTTTGGAGAAATAAAGAAGGGAAATGAGGTTTTAACCCCAGGATCTTCGCAAAAGCGACAAGACGTTCTTTAAAGCGGTCAAAGGCCTCGCAAAATCTGAACAAGCCTAAAAGACGCCCTTCGCTTAAGCGGCCACTAGGTCGGTTAAGCGGTCAGTAGGTCGTTTAAGCGTCTTTCAAAAAATCCAAGGGTGAGTCACTTAAGCAGCCCCCTCCCCTCAGGTGTACTTCGCTTGAGCGGATTCTTGGATGCTTAAGCAATCTGAGTTTGCTAAGCCGTCGCACCATACACCAGAATTTTAGAACTCAACACATTGGTTCTGAGCATCCACTTGAGTAATTGTCAATGCAACCACAACAAAATACATGAGCAACAATATTTCATTAAAATATTTTACCCCATCATAAGCCCATGGCACTACAAACTATATGAATATTTTGGTGCAAAATTAATCGAGGGGCAGATACATAGCCTCTCAGAATAACCAATCAATTGCGTCCTTCAGTAGCCTTCCTTTGAAAAATTGTGTATTAATTATATTTATACATTCAATCAGTATAGAGAATTTGTTTTTGATCCGGTAAAGTTGTTTATAACATCGTGGTAACTATCTTATCAACTACAAGATGGTTAGTCAAACAATAAAGTGATGACTTATTTCAAGTTATTAACTCATATATATCATGTAAGATCAGATATCATAAAAAAGATGAGGGTAAATAATAAAATTTTAAAAATCATTTCAAGAATATAAATACATACCTGAAATAATTATAAGGAAACAAAGAGCAAAGTTCAAATATTTGTCATTCCTAACAAAAATAAATTCTAAATGTCAATGATGTATTTTAAAGTGAGATGCAAGAGGGTTTTATTTTGTATTTTTGCTTCATTTTTTAAAAATATAAAAGAAACTAAAATGAGATAAATGTTATTATTTTTCTACATATATATCATTTTAACTTTTTGAAAAGTTATGGAAAGAAATTCAGAAATTTGAATAGGATAAGATCTTAGAAGATTTATAGTGATAACTCAGAAATATGATATATAGTAAATGTGTACTATATTTTTTTTTCTTAAACTGATCCAAATATCAAATATAGACAAAGTGATGATTTTCAATCTTAAAAGGTATTTATTTTCATTTTATATACAATTAAATATTAGAATGAAAAAAAAAACAATTTTATGAATGTGATAAAACAATTATCCAAAACATTGCAAACAAAGAAAAATAATTATTGCAAAAACTAACATATAAATTAACATGAGTTTTTATTATTTGCAATACTTCTTAGTGTATCCCTAATAGTATCTCTTTATAGCCATAAAAAGTTATTTATAATTTCGATGTCTGGACCAAGGAAGGAGTGAAGGTAGTTAGATTGTTATCTATAGTAAGGCTGCTTATTCAGTTGATAATTACACATCATTATTATGCTTATTAAATTTAAGCTCTAAATATACTAATCCACTAGAAAATTAATAAGATGTCGAGTAAATCTAAGAGACAATATAAACTTAAATCCTTCTTTCATTGCTAATGTTGAGCAATAGTAAAGGATTTATTTTTTCTTTTAATTATTATTTATGTATTTTCTCGCAAAATCTGAGTTGATAAGTACTATCTAAAGAGAAACAACATTTGTGAATTATTTTTTTTTCCTTATTAGGGATTTACTGGACAAGAGAAAAATCTAATGTAAAAAATAATAATTGACTTTTCGGAAGTTATCACAAAGTAAAAGATTTTACTATATTATAGATGGTGCTAGTTGTTCTTCAAATAGATTTATCATTTTCGAGTTGCATGTCTAACATTATTTTTTTGTGCCTTAATGCAGTACTATTTCAATCATAAATTATAAGAAACAACAAAGAAATTATTAGCTCGTAGAAAGTTACAAAAAAATTGAAGAACAATAACTTGGAGAAGAGACGAGAGAATAAGGGAACATTCATTTTCCGCAAACCAAATTTAAGGAGCGGCTGCACATTGAAGTTAAGATTAGTTTTCTTAAGAATATTTATTGAGGATTTTTACGCTTAAGATTTGGAATAGATACTTGTTATAGATAGTTTTTATTTTAGCTCGGTCGGCCTATGATGCCTATTGAGTATCTCATATTTTGGTACTTATGCTACACTTCTACAACTTTTTTCTGTTGTAGCTCCTAGTATAAGCCACCCTCGCCGAATTAAAATCACCCTTGGTCGTCGGTGCTGGATTGTGGTTATCTATTTATGTCTAGTGATTTGTGGTTTTCCTTATTTTTGTATTGTCTATGTAATTTGTATTTTGATTAGATAAATCTAATGTATATAGCCTTTCAATACTTAGACGCTCTTGTACCGGTGACACCAGGTTCAAGGTTTGAACTTATATATAGTTTGTCTTTGTTGGTCACTTTAGGGCCCTTTTTGTATGTTTTGTACCATTTCCCCCTTATTGATTGAGCCGCTATACATCTTTCTTAGCATTTGCTTCCACATAGTAGTGTTTAATTTACTTTTTGTTTTTTACACTGGATTTTTAGCTTGCCTTCTGGGGGTTTATGGTAGGCGTCATTATGGCCCAATTTCGGGTCATGACACATAATCTTATATCTAAATAGTGATTATTTTAACAATAATACGATCAATCTATTGCAACATATCAAATAAGGATACAATCACTTTTTAAAAAAAAATATGGTGATAAAAAGGAATTATGATTAAAAAAATCATCAAATGACATCATTTTTTCATTAAATTAACATAAATTTCAATTCTTAACTCTGCCTTTTAGAAAACATTTTAATCATCAAGGAAAGGCTAGGACCTATGTCATTAATATTACAGGTTCATGGGAACTTAGTAACTTTTGCCCAAATAGTTATATTAATATTTAAAAATTCATCAATAAGTAATTTATTAAGAACCTAATAGTTACGTAAAAATGATTTTGATCCTTAACCTATATACTAAAAATTCACGTGCCTTCGCTATTGAAATTCTAGAAATATTATAGAAAATAGTTCCTCTATCCTTAATCAGATATCCCAAGTTGAGCCTTCAAATAAAAATGTGTTGAGTAATGTAAATTCATATTAATCGAGTTTTGAAAATGAGTGGATGGACCACAACTAAAAAACAAAAAGATTAAATGGATGTAATATCCTTTTAATTACTCTGTAAAGTTAAAAAAAACACTCAAAATTTATTAATTATGTCGCGTAATAAACATCAAGGCTACAATTATATACACATGTATAAACAAATTTTTTTGTACCACTTGTTGAGCATAGACCATTTCTATTGTATTTTTGAAAATATTTATTTCGACAATCCGCAAGACCACATAAATTTGGATTCAGAATATCAGTACATCTATTCTGAGCATCCACTTGAGTAATTGTCAATGCAACTGCGACAAAATAAATGAGCAACAACATTTCATTAAAAAGTTTTACCCCATCATAAGCTTATCGTAGTACTATATATATAAAAATATAATTGTAAAAAATTAATCGAGGGGCAGATGCAAAAGTTGTGGGAAAAACCAGTCAACTGCGTCCTTCAGTAGCCGTTCTTTGAAAAATTGTGTGTTAATTTTAACTATACGTTCAATAAGTATAGAGAATTTGTTTATGTGAAATGACCCAGTTGGTCATTTTTAGTAATTTACTATTTTTTCCTCTCGATATCAACTTTGAGTCTTTTATGTTTGTGTATTTTATGTTGGTTTCCAAGCTTTGGGTAAAAAATTGAGAATTAGGTAAGTTTTGGTTTTGGAAAGGCTTAAGTTGTTTAAAAGTTGTTTTCGGTGTCTTTTTAAGTTTCGAGTGTCGGAATGAAATTTCTGTCATTTTCAACAGTCCCAGAATGTGGAATCTAATAGCTGAGAATTGTCGATTTCAGATTCAAAGTGTTTTAGGATTTTGAGTCCTAAGTTGTGAATTTGTGAACTTTAGTCTTTGAGTTGACTTTGGTAAACATTAAAGATTCGGATGCTCGGATCAAAATTTTGAAGGCTTTGTTGGATTCGTGGAATTGTTTTTGGCCTAGGTAAGGTCTTGGTTGACTTTTGTTAGGTCTTGAGCCTATTTTAGCCTTTTAGGCATTAAGTTAGTTTCTTGTGGTTTTCAAGGATGTCGGGTTAAGGAGACCTCAAATTCATGTTATTACGGTTCCATTGAGTCCAAAAATTTGAGTAAAATTGATTTGCTTATGTGGTTTGTGTAGATGGTGTTCCGAACGAATCTCGAGGGTCTTTTAGAAAGATTTTATGCCTTGTCTCTGTTCCTGATTTATGGGTTTGGTGCATAACAATTTTGGTCATCGCAATCCTGAGGCTCCTTCATTTCAATCACCTAGCACTGAATTAAGGTGCATCGCGATCTTGTGGATCTTACTGCAATCGCGATGGTCAACTTTACTGAGTTGATGTTCTTACTTATCGCGATCGCATGACTCTGGGTCGCGATCACGATGAGCATTTGAGACCTGGGCAAAATATTTTCCAAACTCGGGGTTTTAACCCTCGTTCAGCATTTTTGAGTTTTGGGAGCTTTGGGGTGACGATTTGAACTAGGTTTTCGAGGAAAAACTTTTGGGTAACAATTCTTAATTCTAAATATTCTATTACCCATTATTATTTATGGAATGAAGTGTTCAAATAAAGCTTTCAAAATGAGAAATTTTGGGTTATCGTCAAGAACCCAATAATTGATGTGGGTATTGTTGTTTCTGGAAATTTATTGTGAATACATGATTTGTATAGATTTTTTTGCTTCGAATTTTATTCAAAAGGGGAAGATTCAACTCTTGGAGTGATTAATTTTTTGGTGTAAGGCAAGTGATATCCTAAACCTTGTATTCTAGTAGAATTCATGTATTCCCTTTGTTGTTTTTGTGCTGGGAGTAATGGGGCTGAGGCGAAGGATTAATTGTCCACTTGATAAATCCTAATTAATAAAAAGGTATTGAAATTAAAAGGCTATGTAATGAACACGATGTTGTGCATTTCCTTGTTGTAGCCCTTATTGATTGATCGATGAGATGTTTGGTAGCATCGGAGTCCACTTGAATTGTATGAATTGGTGTCTCGTGGTGTGATATTGCTTATGTTCATTGATTATTTAACATTGTGATGGGACATGGGGTACTTTAATGTCGAGGTCTTTGCCGGTGAGTTCTGTTATGCTGATGTTATTTTTGGCTTATGATGTCATGGTCTTTGCCGGTGATTGTTATGCTGTCGAGGTGTTTGCCGGTGATTGTTATGATGTTGAGGTCTTTTTTGACTAGCGAATTGTATGAATTCGATGAGAAATGGCTTCGGGTAGTGATATCGTGCCGATGGAAAATGGTTTTAGTGGAGGATTGATTATTGTAATTTCATGCATCTCTATGCTTATGTATGACTTACATGTTACATTTGATTGATCTACTTGACATTGAGATGGATGTACTCAATTCATTTTGTTGTTAAATTGCTATTTATTTGTGAATACTGAGCCTTGTGAACGTTTTATTGTAAAACTATTAGGTTGGGCTGATTTCTATTTAGGTTGTAGCTTGAAGAGGTTCGGTTGGAATGGAAAGGGGTATTTGATTTCTAGGTAGTTACTTGTCTATCAGGTTGCTTGTTGGGTAGCATTTTGATGGTACTCACCCCTTGTTTCTACACTTTTGTAGGTTCCGAGCCCAGACCTGTTTGATATTCTTCTTCTATTGACTTCGAGGCTCGTTGAAGAAATTAAGAGGTAGTTGCTTGTCATCTCAATGGACCCTTATTTCCATTTATTATTCTTTTTCTATATGTGAAGCAGAGACATTTGAGACTTGTATTTATCTTTGGAATTCTATATTTACATTAGTGGCTTGTACACGTGACAACTAGATTTTTGGGTATTGTTTAGAATTAATGAGCTTTCCACCTTTGTCTTGTTCTTGCTTTATCTTTCTGTTTTCTTTCATTTTCGTTGAGTTAAGAGCTAACTTGTCTTGGTGTGAATAGACAAGTTCCATCACATCCATTTTTAGGTCGTGACAAATGGTATCAGAGCCCCAGGTTCATCGGTCTCACATGTGTACAAGTCAAGTCTAAGTGGAGTCTTGAGGATCAATAGAGAGATATTTGTACTTATCTTCAAGAGTCTACAAGGACAGTTAGGAAACTTCTTTTTGTTCGTCATTTCTTATTGTGCGACTTTAGCTTTGCTAGTGTTAAGTTGTTGTGTGTTGTTTTGGCAGATCCTGAGGACCAAATGTAACACCTTGGATTCGAAAAGCGGCAAAAGAACAAATTTCAGAAAGCATGCAGGCGCCATCCACGACCGGCCACCCACAGCCCGTGGACTGAGCCACGGACCATAGGGAGGGTCCGTGGTTGGTCACCTCCAGCTTGGACTTAGACCTCAGGACCACGTCCTAACCAATAGTCTGTCGGTCAAACCACGGACCGTGGTCCAAGGTCCGTAGGTCCAAAGGCCAAAACCAGTCTCTGCCCACCGAATGACGACCGTGCAGGATAGGCCTTCCTCCTGACAACGGTTCGTTGGTTGGGGGTCCGTCGGTCGTGCCTCGCGATTAATTTTAGGGGCACTTGGGACTTTTACAATTTTAATTAAATCAATGTGGTGTCATTTTGCCTAAGTCTAGAACACCTATATAAGTATTTTTAACCCCCACAATTCCCCATTCAAGTCATTCTCTCAAACTCCAAAAGAAAACCCAAACTCTCTATCAAATATTCTCTCTCTAGAAGGAAGAGATCGAAGCTAGGTCAAGGTCAACTCTCCCAATATTCAAGATTTTATGGGCTTTGTGACTAGGGTATGATTGATTTTCATCCATGGGATCCTTCCACCCATGGAGTCCCTAGAATTCCCCTAATTTGAAGAAGAATTCCCCAATTCTAGTTAGGGTTTCTTCCAATGTTGTGGGTTATGATGAATGTTGATTCAATTGAGTGGATTATGATTGTTTATGATTTAATTTATAGGATTACATGTTTTTAGGATGAAATTACATGTACCCATGCCTATTCCATGATTTTAACCTAGAACTGATAAACTAAGGTTGAGGCCCTAAAGGGAAACTATATGGGTCTAGATATCTCCTGATAGGATTGATGATTTATGATGTTAATGGCTTGAGAACAAAGCATAGATGATGAGCATGAGATGTAGATGCTTTGAGAGTTAAGCTTATGATATGAATTATTGGTAATTGATGTTAGTGTGGTGGAAGAAATACTTCCCACATGAATTTTTAAATTATGAATGTATGAATGTGAAAGGCTTTCTCACATGAATGATTATAGGTTGAAAGGATTTATCACCTAAAATTAATCTAGATTGAAAGACTATGTAATTGATAAGGCTAGAGGCGACTACCCTTGACCTCCAAATGAGAAGGATATGAGGTGTTTTCCCATACTCCTTAGGATTGAACAAAAGGTGATTCCCGACATTCCTATTATGATGAATGGACATGGAGGCCAGTAACCATGATCCTTATGAAATGATGTGGAGGCGAGTACATGTGTCATATGATGTGATTGTGGAGGCGAGTACCCATGAACTTAAACTAAGTAAGGAAAGATGCGAATACACATTAGCCTTTATAAGTTAGGCAAAGAGGTGAATCCCCATGTTTTCAAAAGTAAGTATGAATAATGTTACTATGTTATGATGATGAACAACTTGGATTGTTGCTTGAGATGCCTTCCATTAAGTAATCTTGACTAGAGGCAGATGACCTAAGTCTTGACTAAGGATAAGTAAGGTTGCTTGAGAAGTGTTCCTTTCTTTGTATGATGATGATGTATGTGCATTGATTATGCTATGGTGTATATTGACTAATCATTATGTTTATGTTGTTTATGCTAGCTATCATATTTAGTACATTTTTGTACTAACACATACTCTTGCCTACATTTCTAATAAAAATGTAAGGTCCGGAGACATTGATTCTCACGCTCGTGGCTAGGTTCATAGTTGATCAAGGAGTGAAGATTTGGTGAGTACTCATTGTATTCGAGGATGTTATCACCATTTCCTTATGTTTCTTTCATGTTGGGACTATTGTATGGGCTGTGTCCCAAGATTTACTTAAATTGTTTAGATGGTTTGAGACAATTGTATTAGACTTCCCCCCGTTTTATGAAAGACTCTTTTTTTTAAATCAATTTTTGGTCCATGACTGGACCAATTTTATTGAAATAAGGCAAAAGAAAAGTCAATCTTTACATAGTAAGACTAGGCCCCAACTGCCGGGTCCGAAATGGAAATAAAAGGTTTCCTAATCTCTAGACCATACTTAGAAATACTCTTCTACTTTTGTCCCCACTTTTTGTTGTTATTCATCTGGGTATCCTCCAGCTCCATGGATCTATCGATCATCTTAACTTGCCTTTGGTAAGCTCTAAACTTACTTTCATTTTGGTCTATTTTTGCCGATCTGACCTCTCGTTCTTTCCAGATTGTTGTTGTTTTATCCCCAAGTAAATGATGGATCAAGATAACGTGTGTAGATGCCTCCCTGTGAGTTCTCCTTCCCTTCATTTTTCTTTTTCTTCCATTCTGCTGGTTCACCTTCGTGTTCCTCCTTATTGTTTCTTGTTCTTGAATGTTGTGGTGGAAGAATCCATTTATTCCTCTGTTTGGTGATGCATCTTGGTAACAATAGCATTTTGATAGATTAATCTCAAATAAATTGTCATTTGTAAGGAAAACAAACTTATATTTGTGGTTCTTATTTCCTTTGGCTTTGTAATTAATGTAACCCCCTTTGTGAATCTCTGTGTTATGTGTCTGTATTTTTCTTCCTTCCTTGATGATTCTTGTCCTCATCATTGCCTGCTTATTCTCTGAGTCCTAATCCTCAGATTAGGGATTTATGAAAGATTATGACTGTATTGAAATGTTTTAAATTTACACACCATTTTCTATTACTTATGTTATGATATGCTAAGTGGCTTGTATAAGGCTTCTCGGGATCTTACATGCCTTGTTACATCTAAGGGGGTACCCCTGGGTCGTGACAAATTTGGTAATCAGAGCACAAGATTTAGAATGGTTCTAGGATGTCGCAAACCACATCAAGTAGAGTGTTGTTCATAAGTGTGAAGCGCGCCACATTTATGAATGAGAGGATACTAGATTCTTAGAAAACTTCACTTCTTCATTTCCCTAAGTCGTGCCATGGAGTTTAACTCTATACTGTCTTTCTTCTAATCCTTACTCGATGGTTTTCAGGATATGACTACTTGAAGAGCTAATTCTAGAAGGAATGAGGCAGATAATGTGGGTCAAGAAGTTCCTCCCCAAGCTCCTCCTCAAGCTCCAATTGATCCTTTGGCTGAGAATGTAATAAATGCGGATTTTAAGTTGGCTTTGGAAGTGTTGGCTCAAGTCGTGATGACCCAAGATAATAGAGAGGTGGTGGCCCCTGTGAACCCAAATGTGTGTACGGTAGCAGCAAGAGTGAGGAATTTTACAAGGATGAACCCACCAGAATTTTATGGCTCAAAAGTTGAGGAAGATTTATTGGTGAGGTCTGTAAGATACTTGCTATTATGGGAGTAACCCCGGTAGAGAAGGCAGAATTGGCCGCTTATCAACTCAAAGGGGTTGCTCAAATTTTGTTCAATCAATGGAAAGAGGAAAGGCCGAAAGGAGCGTGTCCCATATAATGGGAAAGGTTCAAAAGTGCTTTTCTTGATAGATTCTTCCCTCTTGAGATGACAGAGGCCAAGGTGCTTGAGTTCATTAACCTTCGACAAGGAATTATGAGTGTAAAGAAATAATCTTTGAGGTTTATTAAATTGCTAAAATATGCTCCTTCTATTGTGGCGGATTGTAGGGCTAAGATGAGTAAGTTTGTGTCGTGTGTGTCCGACATGGTAGTCAAAGAATGCCACACCGCTATGCTTGTCAATGACATGAAAATTTCTTTTCTTATGGTGCATGCCCAACACATTGAAGAGTAAAAGCTTAAGGAAAGATCTAGGGAGGGAAAGAGGGCAAGAACGGATGATGGTAACTTTTCATAATCTAGGTCCGATGGACGGGGTTGTTCAAGGTTCCGAAAAATGTTCTCCAGGCAAGGTTCTTCTAATGCTCCTCCAAGGTCTAATAATGAAAGGGTGTCTAACCCTAAACCTCAAGGAGATAGTAGTAACTCCTTGATGCCTACTTGTGCCAAATGTGGAAGAAATCATGAGGGTAGGTATCTAGCGGGTTCCAATGCTTGCTTTGGGTGTGGAAAGACGGATCACAAGATAAGAAATTGTCGTTCGATTGTGAAGAATGCGGGAGATACTCATCGTAGGGCTCGACCCTACCCTTCATCTGGTCCAAGTGGTTCGGGTGCAAATGCTCCTAAGCAAAACTGATTTTATGCTCTCCAGACTAGAGGTGATCAAGAGAGATCCCCAAATGTGGTGGCCGGTATTTTAAAAGTTTTTCAATTAGATGTGTATGATTTACTTGATCCCGGTGCCACATTTATTTTGTGACACCTTATGTGGCCATGAGGTTTGATGTTCTCCCCGATGTGTTATTAGAACCTTTTTCTGTCTCTATTCCTGTTGGTGATTCTGTTGTGGCAAAGAGGGTCTATGGAAGATGTCCCGTTTCCTTATTCCATAGAGTTACTCTTGTTGACTTGGTAGAGCTTGATATATCAGGCTTTTATGTCATCCTTGGTATGGATTGGTTGCATTCATGTTATGCTTCTATTGATTATAGAACTCGGGAAGTCAAATTTCAGTTTCCAAATGAGCCTATCCTAGAGTGGAAGGGGGGAGAATTTATGCCTAAGAGTGTCAGTTTATCTCTTGTCTTAAAGCTAGAAAGATGATTTCTAAGGTTTTTTTGTACCATCTAGTTAGGCTGAGGGATATGGATTGCAAACCCATAATCTTAAGTCGGTTCGTGTTGTCAATGAGTTTCTGAAAGAATTTCCCAATGATTTTCCTGGTATTCCTCCCAAAAGGGAGATAGACATCGGCATTGACCTTCTCCAAGATACACAACCTATTTATATTCCTCCTTATAGAATGGCTCCGACGGAACTTAAGGAGTTGAAAAAACAGTTGAGGGATTTATTGGATAAGGGTTTCATCAGACCAATTATGTCTCCATGGGGTGCTCCAGTTTTGTTTGTTAAGAAGAAAGATGGGTCCCTTCGTATGTGTATTCATTATCGACAATTGAAAAAGTTGACCATTAAGAACAAGTATCCTCTCCCAAGGATAGATGATTTATTTGACCAACTTCAACGGGCAAGTTATTTTTCTAAGATTGATCTCCGGTCGGGTTATCACCAATTGAGGGTGAAAGAAGAAGATATTCCAACAAAGGATTTTAGAACCCGATATGGTCATTATGAGTTCTTGGTGATGTAATTTGGTTTGACTAGCGCTCCGGCAGCGGTTATGGACTTGATGAACGGAGTTTTTAGACAATATCTTGACATGTTTGTGATTTTGTTTTCGATGATATTTTGATCTATTCGAGAAGTGAGAATGAGCATATTGATTAGTTGAGGATCATATTGAAAATCCTCAAGACCCAACAACTTTTTGAAAAGTTTAGCAAATGTGAATTTTGGTTAAGGTCCGTGGCTTTCTTAGGCCATATTGTTTCAAGAAAGGGTATTGAGGTGGATCCGATTAGAACAGATGCGTTCAAGAGTTGGCCTAGACCTCTATCACCGATAGATATTCGAAGTTTCTTGCGTTTGGACGGTTATTATAGAAGATTTGTTGAGGTGTTTTCTATGATTGCCTCTCCATTCACGTCTTTGACTCAAAAGAAGGCTAAGTTCATATGGTTGGAAGCATGTGAGAAAAGTTTCCAAGAATTGAAAGATAGACTTACCTCCGCTTCGGTGTTGACCTTACCGGAAGGAACAAATTGTTTTGTGGTTTATTGTGATGCCTCGAGAATTAAGCTAGGGTATGTTTTAATGCAAAATGGGAAAGTCATTGCCTATGCCTCATGGCAACTTAAAGTCCATGAGAAGAATTATCCTACTCACCACCTTGAGTTAGCGGCGGTCGTATTTGCTATAAATATTGTGAGACACTATTTGTATGGAGTCCATGTTGATGTGTTTACAGACCACAAGAGTTTGCAATATGTGTTTAATCAAAAAGATTTGAAACTTCGCCAAAGAAGGTGGCTTGAGTTATTGAAACATTATGACATGAGTGTTCGTTATCACCCCAGCAAAGCTAATGTGGTGGCGGATGCCCTTAATCGGTTATTTATGGGTAGTGTGGCTCATATTGATGAAAAAAAGAAAGTGTAACAACCCTCTCGGAAGGATGCTACTACTTAACAAGAAAGCTCATATAATACTTGCACATTTAAAAGGGATTACTCTAACATATATAAATTATAATTCAATAGAGAAATTTATCCCAAAATAACTAGTCAAAGGTATAAAGGCTTGTCATTTAGAAATTTAGTTGATCTCAAATTTAAACAAGACAAGAGTCCCAAATTATGGCGGAAGAATCTTTCAAAATAATTTTAAAAATACGCTAAGAGATTTTCATGTATTATCTATACTACTACAAGACACATTATTAATCATTACCAACTTCGGGGTACCGAAGGTTGATTGGTTCATTCTTCATACAAACCTTCAAAAGAAACTGTAAATTTAATAGATTACAAGACTTGGGTTTACACACCTCAAAATATTAAAACATGTAGTCATACTTATTTTACATCCCATAGTGACATGATCAAATTAGCCTTCAAAATTCCATGAAAATGTACAACATATAGATCATGTACAAGTCCGAAGATTTATGCAAACTATATATGCCTATATGCAAATATGATCTTCCCATAAAGCTCTCAAAATTTTTGTCTCCAATGGCCAGCTTCAAGTATCCCCTCGAATGTTCCCTACGATAGAAACACCTATCGCTAAGCATAAAGCTTAGTGGTGTAAAAACTATATGCGTGGAGCTGCTAGATTCACCAAGTTACCTTTCAAAAGTCATGGGCAGCACAATTGAAACATAATAAATCAATCAAGTGAACAATATATTAAGGGTATCAAGTTCTATATTTAAAGATCCAAGTGTCAAGAACGCTCATAGCACCTTTTCCCAAGAGATCCAATACCAAGGCTCACCCAATATATACATCATACCATCACACCCAGCATAATCAAGTATCAAGAAGGACTGAAGCCCTGTATCAAGAAGGGTTAAAGCCCAATATAAAGATAATCAAGAACCATATTAAAAATGGCTTCCTAGTTCATACTTAAAATGGGCAACTTCCATACTTAAGACAAACCAAAAATCCAGAGTCAAGATGAAAAATAATCCGAATCAATAGGCATGCCAATAGTGAAAAAATCAAATCCACAAGAAGGACAAAGTCCGAACAAGAATGTCAGGTGATCAAGCAATCCGTACAAGTGGGCCAGTTACACAAATGTCTTGAAAGTCTCAGAGAATACCAATATCACAATACAACGTGACAAGAAGTAACCAAGGTATCGAGATAACCCTTCAAATATACAAGCAAATAACATGAGTAAAAGTACAAGTTTATACACAAACCTTGGGATTTAGCATAGAAACAGTCCAACAAAACTTCAAGAGTTCAAACTGTAGGCCGACCAACATATCAAGGTCCTCAACTTGTACACGAGTATATATAACCTTAAAAATACAATTAAATAACTTCTTTAACTTCTATTAGTTTAATAGTGTTAATGTAAAACAGGATCATAATCACAAGTAAGCCTACCATGTACAAATACAACTATGCTCCTAAAATAGTGAATCTGTCCAGCCTGGTACCTCCAGTCGCAACATTGTTTTGAAAAGGAAAACGGCAAAACTGGACTATTTATCCTTCATGAAAGATGTAGGTACATATATTAAGGTAGAAAATAATCAATAATCACCGCAAAATATATTTTGTACAAAAATATATAATCAAAACACAAATAGTTGATCATACTGGATTTTTAATTTCAAAATCTGGACAGAACTTGTCCTATGTTGCGTCTCATATTTCGAATCCATAACAGCTAAATTAGAGTTTTACATAAACATAAGAGTTATAGGTAAATGAATTATCATTCCAAATCATATTTATTCACTATAAACGAAGTTCTATAGAACGCGATATACCTAAAATACTAAACACTACCCAGCTCAGAAATAGATTTCATCACTTACCCAAGAGAAGGGTGTGTCTCGAATTCCAGCCAAAAGGACCAAGTTTTTCTCTTTTGATTTTGTGAGTAATATGGCTAGAGAAAGATCTCCAAGTTTCTTAGAGTTAAGGAACACGAAATGTTATAGAGGAGGTGTGAGAATATATGTTATAAAAGTGATGTTTATCAACTTATAGATATAGCTGAAAGCAAAGTTGGTTGCCCAAAAGTAAAAAGGTTGGCTGCCCAAAATGTACAC
Organism: Solanum chiquidenum; assembly: GCA_029582725.1. Taxonomy (NCBI): domain Eukaryota; kingdom Viridiplantae; phylum Streptophyta; class Magnoliopsida; order Solanales; family Solanaceae; genus Solanum; species Solanum chiquidenum. The sequence continues at coordinate 8,766 of JAJOOS010003113.1, read as the reverse complement.
ATATATACCTCACCTCCCTTTCAAGTTATAAATAATTCTAATTAGAATATTACGTAAATACCTTAATACAATCTCTTAAATTACGATCACCATTTATGTTAAGCAAGTTTGCAAATATCACAAAATTTCAAGTTCCCAAAATGAGAATAAAACATATTGTAGAAATTAAGCAATGGTGTATCGACATGTGACTCTTTCTTAGTATTTAGGGGTGTTACAACTGTCTCCCCCTTAAAGAAATTTCATCTCGAACTTTATCCTATGCTAGTCCCAAAACAAGTGTGGATACTTAGTTCTCATATCTTCTTTTCGCTCCCAGGTAGCTTCCTTTCCAGATTGATTCCTCCAACTTATTTTTACTAAGGGGATTCTCTTATTTCTAAGTTGATTTACTTCACGAACTTGAATTAGGATAGTTTCTTCATTATACGTCAAGTCAGGATTAACCTCAATAGATTCAACTGGAAGAACATGAGATGGATCAGAGCGATATCTTCTGAGCATAGAAACATGGAAGACATTGTTGATCTTGTCTAACTCAGGTGGCAAAGCTAATTTATATGCAATTGGTCCAACCTTTTCAAGTATCTCATAAGGTCCAATAAATCGGGGACTAAGTTTTCCTTTTTGTCCAAATTGCATAATCTTTTTCCATAGAGACACCTTTAAGAATACTTTATCCCCAACTTTATACTTAATATCACGCCTTCAAAGGTCAGCATACGACTTTTTTCTATGCGAAGAAATCTTTAGACGATCCTTTTATATTTTACCTTGTCTTCCATTTTTGCACAATTTCAGGACCAATAAGCTTTCTTTCACCAACTTCACTCCAACAAAGAGGGATCCGACATTTTATTCTGTATAAGGCTTCATAGGAAGGCATTCCAATACTCGACTGGTTCCTATTATTATAAGCAGATTCTATCAAAGCCAAGTGTTTGTCCCAACTACCCTAAAACTCCATAATGCATGCTCGAAGCATATCCTCCAAAATTTGTATCACTCTTTCAGGCGGACCATCTGTTTGAGGATGGAATGAAGTGCTAAATTTTAAACTTAGTACCCATGGCTTCCTACAAGCTACCCCAAAATCTAGATGTAAACCTTGGGTCTCGATTAGATACAATAGACTTAGGGATCCCGTGTAGTCTTACAATCTCATTAATGTACAATTAAGCTAAACACTCAAGTGAGTAATCCATCTTGATTGCTAAAAAGTGAGCACTCTTTGTTAGCCTATCTACTATCACCCATATTGCGTCATGATTTCTTGGAGTGTGAGGAAGTCCAGAAACAAAGTCTATAGTTATTCTCTCCCATTACCATTCTGGAATAGGAAAAGGTTGTAGCAAACCAATTGGGACCTGGTGTTCTGTCTTTACTTGCAGACAAACCAAACATTTTAAAATGACCTCCGCAATGTCTCTCTTCATACCGTCCCACCAATAATGTTCTTTGATGGTCTACTGCATCTTTGTACCTCTAGGATGCATTGCATATGAAGATGTGTGTGCTTCATTCATGATTTATCTTCTCAATGCTTCATCATTAGGGACACATAACCTATTTTGATAAAACAAGGTACCATCCTCCGTTAATACAAAATCAAGCTTTTCCCCATTTTGAACTTCTCTAGTCAATTTTTATGAGTCTCTCATCTAACCCTTGCGCTTCCTTCACCTGTTCAAGTAATAATGGTTTGACTTGCAAATTAGCAATAACTGAACCATTTAAATCAAGTGCAAAACAAACATTCATGGCTCTTAACTCAAGAAGTAAGGGCAACGGAATGAAATCTAAGCTTGCGAAGGATGTTTCGACTTAAGGCATCAGCCACCACATTGGCTTTACCTGGATGATAGTTAATCGTGCAATCATAATCCTTGATGAGTTCAGTCATATACGTTTTCTTAGGTTCAGCTCCTTTTGTGTACCCATGTACTTTAAGCTCTTGTGATCAGTGAATATATGACATTTTTCTCCTTACAAATAATGCCGCCATATTTTTAAAGCAAACACTATAACAACAATTTCAAGATCATGAGTAGGATCATTCAATTCATGTGGTTTTAATTTCCGAGAAGCATAAGAAATAACATTCCCTTCTTGCATCAAAACACATCACAGACCTCGATGAGAAGCATTACTATATATTACATACTATTTCCCCTCAATTGGTAGAGTAAGTATAGGATCTTGTGTCAACAAGGATATGAGAGTTTCAAAGCTCTCTTGGCATTTGTCATCCCAAGTAAACTTTACTTCCTTCTTCAAGAGTTTAGTCAAAGGGGAGGCAATAATGGAGATCCAATAGCACCATATCCCAAGAGATCCAATACCAAGGCTCGCCCAATATATACATCATACCGTCACACCTAGCATAATCAAGTATCAAGAAGGACCGAAGCCTTGTATGAATAAGGGTCAAAGCTCAATAATCAAGAGAATCAAGAACCATATTAAAATGGCTTCCTAGTTCATACTTAAAATAGACAACTTCCATATTTAAGACGAACCAAAAATCCAGAGTCAAGATGAAAAATAATTTGAATCAATTGGCATGCCAATAGTGACAAAATCAAATCCACAAGAAGGACAAAGTCCCAACAAGAATTTCAGGTGATCAAGCAATCCGTACAAGTAGGCGAGTTACACAAATGTCTTGAAAGTCTCAGAGAATACCAATATGATAATACAACGTGACAAGAAGTAACCAAGGTATCGAGATAACCCTTCAAACATACAAGCAGATAACAAGAGTACAAGTACAAGTTTATACACAAACCTCGGGATTTAGCATAGAAACAGTCCAACAAAACTTCAAGAGTTTAAACAGTAGGCCGACAAAAGTATCAAGATCCTCAACTTGTTCACGAGTATATATAACCTTAAAAATACAATTAAATAACTTATTTAACTTCTATTAGCTCAATAGTGTTAACGTAAAACAGGATTATAATCACCAGTAAGCCTAGCATGCACAAATACAACTATGTTCCCAAAACAGTGAATCCGTCCAGCCTGGTACCTCAAGTCGCAACATTGTTTTGAAAAGGAAAACGGCAAAACTGGACTGTATATCTTTCATGAAAGATGTAGGTACATCTTTTAAGGTATGAAATATTCAATAATTACCGCAAAATATATTTTGTACAAAAATATATAATCAAAACACTAACAGTTGATCATACAGGATTTCTAATTCCAAACTCTGGACAGAACTTGTCCTATGTTGCATCCCATATTTCGAAGCCATAACAGCAAAAGTAGGGTTTCACATAAACATAAGAGTTATAGGTATATGAATTAGCTTTCCAAATCATATTTATTCACTATAAACGAAGTTCTAGAGAACGTGATATACCTAAAATACTAAACATTACCCAGCTCAGAAACAAATTTCATCACTTACCCAAGAGAAAGGTGTGTCTCGAATTCCAGCCAAAAGGACCAAGTTTTTCTCTTGTGATTTTGTGAGTAATATGGCTAGAGAAAGATCTCCAGGTTTCTTAGAGTTAAGAAACACGAAATGTTATAGAGGAGGTGTGAGAATATATGTTATAAAAGTGATGTTTATCACTTATAGATATAGCTGAAAGCAAAGTTGGCTGCCCAAAAGTAAAAAGGTTGGTTGCCCAAAAGTAAAAAGGTCGGCTGCCCAAAATGTATACATATATACCTAACCTCCCTTTCAAGTTATAAGTAATTCTAATTAGAATATTACTTAAATACCCTAATACAATTCCTTAAATTACGATCACAATTTATGTTAAGCAAGTCTGCAAATATCACAAAATTTCAAGTTCCCAAAATGAGAATTAAATATATTGTAGTAATTAAGCAATGGTGTATCGACATGCGACTCTTTCTTAGTATTTAGGGGTGTTACAAAAAGAGTTGGTTCGAGATGTGCATAGATTGGCTTGATTTGGTGTAAAACTAGTGGACTCCACCAAAGGTGGTGTTATGGTTCACAATGGTTTCAAATCGTCTTTTGTGGCGGATGTGAATGCCTAGCAAAGTCTTGATCCAATTTTGGTAGAACTGAAAGAGGCGGTACTTAAGAAATCTGTTGTGGCTTTCTCCCAAGGGGGAGATGGGGAACTTAGATACCAAGGTCGTTTATGTGTTACAAATGTGGATAACTTGAGGGAACAAATTATGGCAGAAGCTCATGGTTCGCGGTGTTCCATTCATCCTAGAGCCACCAAGATGTACCGTGATTTATGGGAAGTCTATTGGTGGAATGGGATGAAGAAGGATATTGCGGTATTTGTGGCTAAATGTCTAAATTTCCAATAAGTAAAGGTTGATCATCAGAAACCGGGAGGTTTGTCTCAACATATTAGCATTCCTACTTGGAAGTGAGGAGACTTGAATATGAACTTTATTGTTGGTTTGCCTCGCACACGGTGACACATGACTCTATTTGGGTTGTAGTAGATCGGATGAAGAAATCGGCACATTTCCTCCCTGTCAAGGTTACTTATTCGGCGGAGGACTATGCCAAGTTATATTTGAGAGAGATGGTAAGCCTACATGGAGTGCCTTTCTCCATCATTTTCGATCATGGTACCCAATTCACTTCTCAGTTTTGGAAGTTATTCTAAATGGGTCTTGGAACCAAGGTGAAGCTTAGCACAAATTTTCATCTACAAACCGATGGGCAAGCGGAGCGTACTATCCAGACTTTGGAAGATATGTTAAGGGCTTGTGTGATTCAATTCAAGGGAAATTAGGATGACCATTTGCCTTTGATTGAATTTCCCTACAATAACATCTATCACTCAAGTATAGGTATGGCTCCATTTGAAGCTCTTTATGGTAGGAGGTGTAGAGATCTTATCGGTTTGTTTGAGGTGGGTGAGGTTGCCTTGATAGGGCCCGTGTTAGTTCATGAGGCTATTTATAAAGTTTGACTCATTCGAGAAAGGTTGAGAACCGCCCAAAGTCGACGAAAATCTTATGCCGATGTGAGGGAAAAAGATATAGAGTTTGAAGTTAATGATTGGGTCTACTTGAAAATCTCACCCATGAAGGGTGTGATGCAGTTCGGCAAGAAAGGGAAGGTTAGTTCCCGATATGTAGGCTCATATCAAATTTTAAGGTGTGTGGGTAAGGTTGCTTATGAGTTAGATTTGCGAAATGAGTTGGCAACCGTGCATCCCATTTTCCATGTCTCTATGCTTAAGAAGTGTGTTGGAGATCCAGCATCCATAGTTTCCCTAGAAGGGTTCGGAGTTGATGAGAACCTTTCATATGAGGAAGTTCCGGTTGAGATTTTGGACTGGCAAGTTAACAAATTGAGAAACAAGGAAATAGCTTCCGTGAAAACTTTCTGGAGGAATCAACTAGTTGAGGGTGCTACTTAGGAGGCCGAGGCCGATATGAAGTCCCGATATCCTCATATTTTTCCTTCTACTCCTATTTTAGCTTGAGGTAATGAATTTCCTCTTGGTTTGTTCTATGATTTGAAGTCATGTGTGTAATATGTGTTTCCATGATTTCCTTATGATTATGCATGTTCATGAAATGCTTAAGCTTTGAAAGAAATGACTTGTGTGAGTTATTTTCCTCATGTTGTTCTGCATTGAGTAAGAGTTGCCTATAAACTTCATGAGATGAATTGTTGAGCATGCCTTAATTGGAGTGGATATTTGCTCCTTGGATATGTGTTTTGGGTATAGATTAATTGCATATAGGCTCCATGAGATTGTTTTGAGCATGCTTTTAGCTTGTAGATGGTAGTTCCTCCTTGAACATGACAAATATTAACATTTCATGCTTTTTGGGTTGCTAGATGTAGTTCCTACTTCCTTTTTGTGCATATCATATATTTACCTTGGAGTGGTTGTTCCCTCCTAGGTTGTGTGCATTTTAATGAGTTGCATGCATGATGGGCTGATAGTCTGGAGCCTTTTAGTTTAGAAACGTGCCTAGAAACTCATTCGAGGACGAATGATCCCAAGGGGGAGATAATGTAACACCTCAGATTTGAAAAGAGGTAAAACAACAAATTTCAGGAAGATTGCAGGTGCCATCCATGACAGACCACCCAAGGCCCATGGACTGAGCCAAGGACCGTAGGGAAGGTCCATGGTTGGTAACCTCCAGTTTGGACTTAGACCTCAAGACCACACCCTGACCAATGGTCCATCGGTTAGACCACGGACCGTGGTTCAAGGTCCATCGGTCAGACCATGGACCGTGGTCCAAGGTCCGTAGGTCCAAAGGCCAAAACCAGTCTCTAACCTTCGAACGACAGGCCGTGCAGGATGTGCTGTCGTCCTGACAACAGCCCGTCGGTTAGGGGTCCGTGGGTCATGCCTGTCGGTTAATTTTTGGGGCAATTGGGTTTTTTCGATTTTAATTAAATCAATGTGGTGTCATTTTGCCTAAGTATAGAATATCTATGTAAGTATTTTTAACCCCTAAAATCCCCCTTTCAAGTCATTCTTTCAAAACCCAAAAGAAAACCCTAAACACTCTCTCAAATATTCTCTATTTAGAAGGTAGAAGAAGAAGGAATAGATTGAATCTAGGTCAAGGTCAAGTCTCCCAATCTTCAAGCTTTTATGGGCTTTGTGACTAAGTTATGATGGCTTTTCATCCATGGGATCCTTCCTCCCATGGAGTACCCTAGAATTCCCCCAATTTGTAGAAGAATTCCACAATTCTAGTTAGGGTTTCTTCCAATGTTGTGGGTTATGATGAATGTTGATCCAATTGAGTGGATTATGATTGTTTATGATTGAATTGATAGGATTACATGTTTTAGGATGAAATTACATGTACCCATACCTATTCCATGATTTTAACCTAGAATTGTTAAACTAGGGTTGAGTCCCTTAAGGCAAAATTTATGGGTGTAGATATCTCCTTATAGGATTGATGATTTATGATGTTAATTTCTTGAGAAAAAAACATAGATGATGAGCATGAGATGTAGATGATTTGATAAAGAAGCTTATGATATGAATTGTTAGTAATTGATGTTAGTGTGGTGGAAGAGTCTTCTCAAATGAATTGCTAAATTATGAATGTATGAATGTGAATGGCTTTCTCGCATGAATTATTCTAGGTTGAAAGGATTGCTCAACCTAAAATATATCTATACTAAAAGACTATGTAATTGATGAGGCTAGAGGCAACTACCCTTGACCTCCATATGAGAAGGATATAAGGTGATTTTCCATACTCCTTAGGATTGAACAAGAGGTGATTCCCCATGTTCCTATTATGATGAATGGGCATGCAAGCGATTACCAATTATCCTTATGAAATGATTTGGAGGCGATTACCTATGTCATATGATGTGATTGTGGAGGCTAGTACCAATGATCTTAAAGTAAATAAGGCAAGAGGTGAATACCCATTAGCATTTATAAGTTAGGCAAAGAGGCGAATCATCATGTCTTCAAAAGTAAGTATAAATAATGTGACTATGTTATGAAGATGAATAGCATGGATTGTTTCTTGAGATGCCTTCCATGAGGTAAGCTTGACTAGAGGCGGATGACCTAAGTCTTGACTAAGGATGAGTAAGGTTGCTTGACAAGTGTTCCTTTCTTCTTCTTATGATGATGATGTATGTGCATTGATTATGCTATGGTTTATATTGACTAACCATTATGTTTAGTTGTTTATGCTAGCTATCGTATTGAGTACAGGGTTGTAGTACATAACACATACTCTTGCCTACATTTCTGATAAAAATGTAGGGTCCGACGACATTGATTCTCATGCTTTTGGCTAGGTTCATAGTTGATCAAGGAGTGAAGATTTGGTGAGTCATCATTGTATTCGAGGGTGTGATCACCGTTTCCTTATATTTCTTTCTTTCATGTTGGGACTATTGTATGGGCTGTGTCCGAAAGTTTATTCAAGTTGTTTAGATGGATTGAGACAATTGTATTAGACTTTCGCTCGTTTTATGAATGACTCTGATTGTATTGAAATGTTTTAAATTTACGCAACATTTTCTATTATTTTAATTATGATATGCTAAGTGGCTTGTATAAGGTCTCTCGAGGTCTTGTACGCCTTGTTACGTGTAGGTTTACCCTGGGACATGACACGAGAGCTTCTGTTTGCAGTAGTAAAGGGGAGGCAGTCCCTGAGGCAGTTGTAGAAACAATAACTAGGGATAGAGCTATGGCCAGAGCTAAAGGTTGTGCTCATGGAGTAGAACTGGCTAGAAGGCGTTCCTATGGAGTGGCACCACCAAGAGGTAGAGCTATAGAGGCTTCACCTTATCCACTGGTGGAGATTGCTGAGGACCAGATTCCTCTCGAGTTTGGAGCTTCTTTGTTTCAAGAGACTTTGTTTAGGATACTTGGGGTGATGGATAACGTCTCTCAAGGTTCTTAGACTAGATTACAGTGCATATTCCAGGCTAACAACAAAATCTGGGTATTTAGGATCAGATGGGTTAGTCACTAGGGTTTCTGGCACCAGTTGTAGGTGTTCAGATGGCTCATGAGTTTATTTTGATGACACGTGAGCAATAATGTTATGAGAGGTTTAAGAAGGTTAAACCATTGTAGTTTCATAGTTGTAAGAGCGAGAATGCTGATGAGTTCTTTACTTTGTGCCATGAGGGGCTTGCGGCAGTGGGTATGGGTGATGCTCGTGGTGTTCGTTTTGTTGCACTTCTGCTGCGTGGATGCCCAAAAGAGAGGTGGAAGGACTTTTGGTAAGGGTGTTACAACTCCATAGGAAGGAAGTAGGGGTTATACTTAGATTGTAGGCAGTTGTGAAGGT
>JAJOOS010003112.1:0-46919 GCA_029582725.1 Solanum chiquidenum | reverse complement strand
CCTTATTTGGGGTGGTTTAATTCTTGTTTCTCAATATTTTATTTAAGTGAAAAAGAGTCGTTGGTAAAACTTTTCCAAATATTAAATTATAGGAAGTTCTATGGATAGTTTTTTTTGGTAAAGTCTATGGATATTTTTTCTTAATGGATAATAGAAATTCTAACATTTATTTATTTTTATTGGTAAAATGAATATATAGTTATAATATAATATGTATTGTTTTATTATTTGTATTAATTTAATGAAAAGATTGCATATAGTTTCAAATTATGCAATTTTCCGTATTATAATTATGCATTTTTTATTGTAAACTTTTTCCTATATTTTAATTATCTTCAATTAAATCACCAATAAGTTATATGATCAAAACATGATTAATGTATTAATTTGTATTTTTCGATTCTTATTAGAGACAAAAGAATAATAATTTTAAGTGTTAATTGATAACTTGAAAAATAAAATAGGTCATTTACTATAATAATTAAATTTTGATTTGATTAATATTAAAGAGAAAAACATTCTATTGTAAATGAGATTCAAAGAATTTTTTTTTTCAATTTTAATTAGGAGGATTTCAAAGTTTTATTACTTCATTTTTACATTTTATTTATCATACTGATTTTTTTTACAATCTTTAAAAACTTTTATTCAAAATTATTTTTATTTATTATTTAATTTTAATTTAATACTAATTTTTTTTAGCAAAATACATCAATTAGATTAGACTTTATTCTAATTTTAGGAAAGATCAAATAATAAAAAAAATAAAAAATAAAAAGAATGGTCTAGAATGTACTCTTCTTTTTACAAGAGATGGGTCCCACTTTTTAGAGGTAATAGATTCTTCTAGTAAGTTTTCTGTTTTTTTGGGAAATTCAAGAACTACCACTGCATTATGTATAACTGCTTTAAATTGAGATTTTTACTAAATTGACGAAATTATCATTTGTCGTCCTCCTCATCACATTTCTATATAATAGAAATATATTATTATTATTATTAATAATAATAATAATGCAACACACAAGCAAAACGCATACACTTAACTCATATTGTCCAAATATCAAATTGATTATGATAATTTAGCATTTAATAACATAGGCACACAACCATGTTTGGATGAGATTGACCAACTTTTTATTTATTTCATATTTGATCCAAATAGCTTTTTTGACCTTATAAATTAGCTACTATACATTATTATTATTATTATTAATTAATTAATTAATTAATACAATACACATGCTTAACTAATATTGTCTAAATGTCAGCATTCAATAACATAGCCACACGACCATATTTGGATGAAGTTGACCAACTTTTTATTTATTTCACATTTGACCCAAATAGCTTTTTTGACCTTATAAATTAGCTACTATATTATTATTATTATTATTATTAATTAATTAATTAATTAATTACACGTGCAAAACACATACACTTAATTAATATTGTCCAAATGTCAACATTTAATAACACAGTCACACGACCATGTTTGGATGAGGTTGACCAACTTTTTATTTATTCCATATTGACCCAAATAGGTTTTTTGACCTTATAAATTAGCTACTTTGGAGCCTTCTCTTTCAGTCATTGTATTGTTCATACACTTACACAACACTCGAAGCTACTGTTCCTTTTAAGGCAGAGAAGATACTCCTTTTAAAGATGGGTAGAAAAATTGAGATAAAGAAAATAGAAGAGACGACGAAATGTCAAGTCACATTTTCTAAGCGACGTAGTAGTTTACTAAAAAAAGCTGAGGAGATTGCGATTTGCTGTGACGTGGACGTGCTGTTTGTTGCGTTCTCGCCTTCTGGTCGGCTCAATAAATTCTGTAGCCAACAAAGGTATTTTCCGTTATGCCGTGCTAGTAATTAATCTATAAAACTATCATCTTGATTAACTTTTTTTTTTTTTTACTAAATTTACTCTTTTGTAGAGTCGAAGACATGCTTCAGCGTTACCTTAAGCTTCCGGTTGAGCGGAGATTGACGTACATGAACATTTCCTAAATTTTCTTGATTTTTTTTAGCTATTAGTAACTTATTTAGTGTAGCACCAACTTATGAGTTTTTTTTTCTTTTGTTGTGGCTAGTCACATGGCCGATGTTAAGGTACTTTACTCTTTTATATATTTATTATCGATATGTATTTGTAGGACTTTTCTATTTTCTAAAATATGTCTTGTTTCTATTAATGTACATTAACTCGTCTAATCTTTATATGATGATGAAATTTGCTAAAGTTTGAAACGAAAATTAGTACTCATTCTTACCCATTTCAATTTGTTTTTTCTTTCCATTTTAAAAAGAATGTGTCAAGTTAGGGCTTGAGTGTAACCCGCACCTCAAAAATAGGAGGATTGTCCAAACTTTATAGGAAGCCCAAAAATTTATTTATTCACCGATGTGGAACACTTCATTCCTTCATCACCCCTTTACACCCAGATCCGAACATTCTTTATCCAGGATTTCACTATATCACCCCCTCACACCCAGACCTAGACTTTTTCATCTGGGATTCCATGGTATCACCCCATCAAGCCCATATTTGGATATTCTTTATTTAAAATTTCACTGTCTGATCCGGAGTGTGACATTCATGGACGGAGGGGGGGGGGGGTTTCCACCCCCGCAACTGTTCCATTTCCTGGGGCCTACATCAAGTTCGACTCTTATACCATGTTTAGTTAAGTTTTAGACATAACTAATTACACCCCAAAAGCTAGTTCATAAGAGGAGGATTGTCTAACGTTTTTTAACGAGACCATAAGTTTAGTTATTCACCAATCTGGAACATTTAACGATCTTTCATCAGAACAATTTTTTTCTCTTTTGATAATTTTTTAATTTTAACTTTCCACAACACATGTTTATAACCACAAAATTAAAGGATATTTTGACACATTCTACCTCTCTTTAATTTATGATCGTAAGATACAAAAGTGTTATTAATTTATTAAATTGTATCAAGATGAAATCAGACAAAAAAAAATTAAAATTGAGTGTGTATTAATTAAAAGATTCTGAAAATGACATCCTCAAAATTAATGAAATACTAAGTGATTTTTAACTGGTTTTAATTCATTCAACAAAACAAGTTTGACTTAAGTAAAAAAGTGTATAATTGAGACAGGTGTAATAATTTTTTTTAATTATTGATATCTATTTGACCCATTTTAAACTAGTTTTAATTCATTCTTTTGGGTATATTAATGAAGGAGAAGGTGGCAAAATTGAGACAATTGAATCACATCAGAGGAGATGTTAGCAAGCTACACCTTCTTGATAAACAGTTTGGATCTCCTCTCTTTCTCACATTTTCCTTTGTTTACTTTATTGTCTCTCTTTACTTATAGTGTGTTTTGATATTATTTACAACAAATGTAAATTTGAAAAGTATGTGTATAAGAAGATTAACGAAAGACGAAATGGAATGAAACAGAATTAGGAGCTTTATTTTAAAAAATATTTTGAAAATTAGAAAAGATAATACGGATAAATGAATAAAATCTTCAATTAAATTAAATGTGCTAATAAAATGAAAATCTATAAATTGATAGGGATGACAATTTAATACAGAATACGCAAATAAATTAATTTGACTAACTTATAAACTTGAATAATCATATGGATATTATTGTTACTAATATTAATACTCTCCATATTGGACCAAAGAGATAAAAAATCCTGCCAAAGTATAATTAACAAAATTTATTTTGACCACGGAAAAACATAGACAAGCATATGTGTACGTTTGACACAATCATCACCACCAACAACAAGCTCGATATAATCTCATTAGTAGGGTCTAAGGAGAGTAAGATATACACAACCTTATTTCTATCTTTATGGGATGGAGAAGTTGTTTCTGATTGACCATCAAACATCAACAACCCTGCTGCATTATTTAAGACTTGAGACTGAGCTCGCTCAAATATGTCGAGTTACATAAGCATTACAATATTTTGATTTATTGAAAATGTTAGATACTACCTAGTACCTCATACTTGATTTCTTTTGTATTAAGTGATATTCACGACTCTCTCACTAATGAATTAAACTTTATCATGACGGCTGCCTCTGGATGTTTCAACCTGTTGCCGATGTCTTAATTTCTACAGGATTGAGGTGAGCACAACTTAATTTGATGTCTCTCTTATGAGTTGTTTTTTCTCTTTTCAATCTACCCTTGCTATTCTAATTAGTAGTGTGTTAATTAAGTGTGACTTGAAGTAGAAATTAAGAATAGTCTAAATAAATGTTAATAAATCATTTTAGAGCCAATGAAGAAAGTTGATAAAGTCATTTTAACTTGAAATTTTTTGATGCAGAATTTGGAGCTACAAATCAAGAAGAGAACATTGGAACTACACATTGTGGATGCTAACATAAGGTCATTTGATTATGGAGTATTTCAATTGTTTAAATGTAATATACTACTAAGTTAAAGAAGTTATCGATATATTCTGCCTGACAAGATGATTATGTAGGGATTATGAACCAGGAGCAGAACAAGAGCCTTCTCTTCACCAACTATGTTGGTGTGAGAGTAACTTGAAACACTCTCTCCAAAAAGTCTTGGCTAGAAAAGTTTGTTCTTCCACCTTGATTTGTCATTGAAGAATAACGTGAAATTACAATTTTCAAGAAAATACTTATTTTTCTTAGAAATAATGTAAAATCCCAACTAATGTCAAATGAATTTTGATTAGATGGAATTGGAGAAACAAGGAAATATGGATGTTCACTCTGTTGCACAACAAATGGCTCCTCACCAGTTTGATACTAATAATTGGATTAGTCCATTCAGGTCTTTTTTTTTTCTTCACATAATTGAAAAAATCCCTCTCCTTTCTCCTTTTGGTTTCATTATTTCGTTATTAATGCAGTTCAACTATTCAAAATCAAGATTGGATGGACAAAGGAAAGAGAATAGCAAACAGTTCTAGCAATTACACATATACCCCTTCCTTTGCTAGTACTTCACAGTTAGGGAATATGTCATTTCCTCAAAATTCATCGCTTATTACCCCATTGCAGGTAACACTTTTTAGGATCTCCTAAAAATTTGAGATATTTTCTTTTAAATAGATTGATATTATTTATTTTATTTGTACAATAGTGCCAGCAACAAAACATGATTGTAGATGTTCAGCAAAATTCATTACAAATATTTGGACAATCACAAGTATATTTTTGAAATATTATTTCTTATTAAGATCTCCTTGAACTTATGAGATTTTTAATTTTTTTTTTTGATATATTATTTTATCTGCGAAATAGATTCAACAACAAAACATGGCGGTAGATATCCACCAGAATCCAACACAAACATTTGGACAATCACAAGTATATTAATATTCTTGATTGTTAAGATTTCCTTATATAGACTATATTTTTTTGAATTTTTTATAATTATTTTTTATCCTCACAATAGAACCAGCAACAAAACATGGAAGTAGATATCCAGCAGAATCCAACACAAATATTGGGACAAGCACAAGTACATTACCTGAAATATTATTCCTTGTTAAGATCTCCTTGAAGAGATGAGACTTTTTTTTTTGAATTTTGATATTATTTTTATTTGTGAAATAGAGCCAACAACAAAACATGGTGGTAGGTGTCCAAAAGAATCCAACACAAACATTTGGACAATCACAAGTAAATTAATATTCTTGAAATATAATTTTATTTGTTAAGATATCCTTAAGAAGATGAAATATTTTTTGGTATGTTGATATAATTATTTTTATCCGCTTAATAGAGCCAGCAACAAAACATGGTAGTGGATGTCCAACAGAATCCAACACAAACATTTGGACAGTTACAGGTAAATTAATATTTTTGAAATATTATTCTTTGTTAAGATCTCCTTAAAGAGATTTGATTTTTTTAAAACTTGATATTATTATTTTTATCTGCAAAATAGAGTCAACAACAAAACATGATGGTATATGTCCAACAGAATTCAACACAAACATATGGACAATCACAAGTACAATAATATTCTTGATATATTATTTATTGTTAAGCTCTTCTTAAAGAGACGGGTTTTTTTTTTAATTTGTTTTTTGATATAATTATTTGTATCTGCACAATAGAACCAACAACAAAATATGGTAGTAGATGTCCAGCAGAATTCAACACAAACATTTGGATAATCACAAGTACATTAATATTCTTGAGATATTATTCCTAAAAAATCCTATCCCCTCCCTCCCCACCCTTGTACTAAACTAGTTAACTCATATTTTGTAGGCACAATTGACTTTTGGTGAAAGTAGTGACAACTCTCTCACGAATTTCTGGCACAATATTTGCGCTTCCACAAGGTTTATTTTGATATCCATGCATTTAATTATTATTCGCAAGATAATATTTTATCTGCTTAAAAAATATGATGATATTAGAATTATAACGATTAATGCATCTAAACTCTATACGAGATCAAATTATTATCATAAAAGAGACCACATAAATAGTACTAATATCATATACAATAAGTCAACGAAATACATTTTATTATTTTTGTTGGTATTGTTGTTCTTTAACATTGTCTCTCTCAGGCATGGCTCGAGTCCACTCGCGAATACGGGTACACAATTGAACACTCCCTCCCAATTAGGGTTGGAGTATGCCCATTCAAATTGGAATATCAACTTGAACAATAACAACAACATCAATCATATCATTCAACAGACTGATCAATCTTCAATTCAAAGTGATGCAATAGCTTCTAATGTTAATGGATTTAACTATCCCATAGAGGTTAGTTCAAAGCTCTATTCTTATTATTATTGATTAATTAACTTTATTTGTTTGCTTATAAATTTATATTTGTGATATTATTCACACAAAACTCACTTTAAATATTTTGTCACAATGATCAGGAGAATACCATGGGAAACAATGAATACTTTGCTGAAACAACACATGAGAATGATGCATGGGAATGGGATGATGTTTTCCTCAATGAAGCTTTCAATGGAGATGACTTTTAAATTTAGAATGATCAATGAATGATAAACAAACTTTTTTTTAAATCTAGTTTCTTTATCTTTGATCCATTTTTGGACCACAAACTTGATGTTTTAGCTTTTTATTTACTTATTTCAGTATGCAAGATATCATCTTTATGTATGTAGGGTGAGTGGGTGACCTATATATATTAAAGTGAATAACAATAAGTACCTATGAATGTTAGAAATAAATTGTGTTAGCAACATCATTTGTCTTAATATACTTTTTATTATTAAGTTGTCCATTTAGATTAAATGAAGATGGTGCAAGAAGCTTGGAAACAAGTGGAGGGATCACCTCTATGAATTTTTCCTTTGATTTGGAAGAATACTTGTTGAAAGATATCTGGTACAATTCAGCTTTAAACTTGTTTAAAATGCTTCAGCTTTAATGAACAAAGACATCACCTAATAAATAGGTTTCACCTTATATGAATTTAGACATTGAAATAAATAACTAATTCAACTTCAAAATAGGTTTCAGCTTTAATACTTTGGCTTCTGAAGCTCAACAATTTTGAACAATATGACTTATCTTTATGTCATTTACAAGTTTGGACTTGCAAATTCATTCACAATTAACATACATGAGTTTGTCTTGAAAGTGCGTACATAAGACACATTTGGGCCTAATAAATCTTAAGGAATCTAAATTTCTCTTTGCAAAGAGTTAAGTCTAAAGAGTTGTTAGTCCAAACTATGTAATACCAAAATCCTATTCTGAGATTCATTTTCTCTTATGAGAATGTGAAAATGTAGTTGAAGAGTCACTCAAAAAAAATTGTCGAATAGGAGGGGTTATAATTGCATATTACAGGGTTACTAATCCGCGCTAATTGTTGTAATGGTGGTTTTCAAAACTCTCGAAGTTATGTCTGCTGCAATTAATTTGTTTGGTTTTTTTTGAAGACTGTGCAATAATTTGGGCGGTTATTTACTTCATTTTTTGTGGGTTATATATTGCCAGATATTCATACATGCATTTTTTTGGGATACCTTCACAATTTGACCAAAAATTAACATTTCATTTTTATATAATTATATTACAAACTAATATAAATTTTAGTAAACTTGTACATTATGCTCATAATAATAACTAAAGCAGTAGAATTTTTTTTTAGTCGAAACACTAATATTTTATTAAATCGTAGAAATTGTCTGACTCTCAATGCACTTGTAAAAAGAAAGTTTATTCAATACATCTCTATCCGCAATAATGAAATTGAAAACATTCAAACATGTTTTCATTTTTCTTCCACAAGCTTTACTGCAACAACAATAAGCTCGTGATATGAATTTTCTTTTGTCATCTTCTGATCAGAATTTCTCCATCGACAACCATCACTAATCTACAAAATTTTCAATAAATGACCAAGCTTGTTATTATTTAACCACTCAATATATTATAGCTAGCTTTGGAATCCACAAGGGCAATCTATACATAACATTTTCAAAGCAGATTCAATATGAAAGAAATAATGTTAAAAGAGGAAGCAAAGTAACATATGAAAGTATAAATGCCTATTACTGAATGAATCAATAGACAACCAGGAGATCGGGATAAGATGTCACGTCTGACTTGTGACACCAGATTTTATGTCCTTTTAGAATTAAAAGGAAATGAATCACAAAATTCAGCAGCGCGCTTACCTTGATGTTGGCAACTTCTCTTGGGACATTTATATTCAGAAAGTAATTATGAGGATAAGACTTACTAGAGATCTCAGCTTCAATGCACAATGTGAAATCATTAACATTGAATTTTTCGACCAATCCTAAAATCGACAGTCTCATAAAATCAATGAAAAATTAACAGCTCTATCAGTATAATAACATGTATTTATATACTGGCTGCAAGCATATACACGGAGATATGAATACAAATGGCTTTGAAGCATAGCCAACTTGCAGTTAGATGGACCATTTTATGGTGCATGTTTAGCAGCTGCAACTTTGTTGCTTTCTTTGGCCAAACAAGCATCATGCTTGCTAGAACTTGGTATAGTTGAGGTATAGGTTTATGCTTTACTCTTTTTGCCACATGAGAGATACATAATGCTGCATCTTGATATACCCAACAGTGACTAGGGCTTCTTATATTTCATCTCAATGAATCCGCCACAGATGTGTGGGCCATTCCCTATTTCCACTCAATGAATCCACAATGAATGTGTGACCCGTTCCCTATTTCCTCTCAACCACACCAATATCATCACAGTAGTGGTACAACATCAATGCAAACAGAATAGTGCAATGATCAAATATGAGGATGATAATTCAACATCAATATCCAATAACAGACAATCAAAGCATATCGTCAAGTGAATCATCTCACTCGACCAATTGCCTACAATATAATCAAGTCATACAAATCAACAAGATTCTAGTTATAACCCAAGTTGCTTAACAAGGTCACATCATCAATTTACAATACGCAAATTCTCATATGAATCCCTTCACCAATTCCCATTACTCCCAATCATACAATGACATGCAAGGTTCAATAAACTCAACGAAAAGTCAAGAAGTTCACTTGCCTTAATTAATCAAACAATCACTCCGAAACTTGAGCTTTACCCTTTCGTTGAGTCTCCAATTCAACTGTGAAAACTGTGAGCTAATGAGCTCATCAGTTCATTGATGAATCTGGACAGAAAACTGAATGTAGAAGAAATGAGAGAATTTATTGATGGTTAACTGCAACAACATACAAAGTGTGACTCTCAACTTGTGCTTTTATAGCTAGGAATTGAGATAACAAACTAACTAATTATTGACAGCTCATAGTTGAGCAACAGACTCATCAACCAACTAATCCGTTAAATAACTAGTGGAAATGTAAACATTGTTAACTAACTAATGAACAGTGTTAACTAACAATGTTAACTAGTAATCACTTTCTTCTGACATATAACTTCTTGCTTGTGTGGTGGTAGATTTTTACCCTTGAACATGTATAAACCTCCATCTTCTTTACCAATCCCCTTCACCTTGCCACTGAAGAAGTTCTGAAATACACAAAAGTCAGGATAGAATGATACGAAACAAGACAATTCCCTTGTGATTTTTGAAATTGATAATAGGCTGAATTTGAAGTCTGGAACATGTAGAACATTCTTCACTGTCTTGTTATAAAACACAGATGCCTCACCAATGTGACTAATGTCTACCTTGTCTCCTGTAGGCAAGTGTACCTAGTGTTGACACCCAATTTTGGACCTCCACAATATATATTAATTATCGAGTTTCTTAAAATTCGAACGATTTGAAACAATTAGTTTTATAACATTAAAAATATCTTTTCAAGTTATTTTAAAGTAATTTTAGTTGCTTTTTATAATTTTTAAGTAAAATACATATTTTTATATAATTTTGTGTATAATTAGTATATATTTTATAAATATTTCGAAAATCATCTCAAAAGATTTTAATTTTAGTAAGTATTTTATTAAATTAGTTTAGTTTAAATTGTGGTTTCAATTTTGAGTCATTTAAGTTTAATTGAGTTTATTATTTTATTTCGTTGAAATTAAGAAGCTCGTTAGTCAATTATAATAATTCGTCTTATTTAAATTTTAGCCAATTCATTAGTTAAACTCAATTTGCTTAAGTTTTTTACTTTAAGTTGGTTAATTTTGCAATTCATTTGGCCAAGTCTCAAATTACAAATCCAATCCCTTCCTTATCAACTATTTCAACTCTTTCAGGCCATTTTTGAGCCTTAATTCCAGCAAATTGCCAGCCCATTCCCAACAATATAATAATACATACATAAAACAACAACAACCGACCCCATCCCCTTTATTTCCCTCAACTCAACATGTCCAGCAAAACAATTCCTCCAGCCCACCTATTAATTCTCCCAACCCGGCCCAAATCAGTTCCACAAAAGAGACCCAGCAATCCCTTTCTCATCCCTCACGTTAACAGGAGCTCACAACAATAGACGGAAGCAGTAACGGCTCCAACACAGTGAGCAGCGCTGCAAATTTTGTTTTCTTCCTTTATGTCCCTTTCAACTCGTACGAATCACAGCATGACAGAGCACGCGTTTCCCCCCTTTCCACTTTCGGAATGGGGCGATTTTTCAGAGAAAAAGTGCTTGTCCAAATCGGTGAAAGAATTCGAATTTCGAATTCGGGATTGACCCCTAATTTCTACTGGAATTCCCCCCAAAATCTACCCTATTTCCCCCCTATATAATCATCTCCTCTATTATTTTGAAGGGGGGGATTTTTTTTTTTTTGGAGGTTTTGGTTGGGAGTTGGATTTTTTTTATTTAAGAAAAAATACACACAAATAGCTTAAGGGAAAAATAGGTAAAACACCTACTAAATACTTCAAGAAAATAGAGGAGAACTAGCTTCGGTTATCGCTGCTCGAGTCGAAACTTGTGGTGGTGGAAGCTCCTCGCCTCCTGCTCGTTCGGTCTTTGTTTCGCTGCACCCTTGAAGATCCTACGAAACTTATCCTTGCATTTCCCTTTGGGCCACGGGGGCCCAACTATTTATCTCGAGTCAGCCTGCCCTTGAAAATTGAAGAATAAACCCCGAAAAAGGCGCACAGGGTTGAGAATGACATTAAAATTGAACAACTGTGTAGGAGTACTAATAAGTTTTGTAAGACGGGAGATTGTATACATTAAGTATACACAATAAAGTGTTGCGAATCAAAAAGATTGAGGAAATTGGGCCAAAAAGCCCATATCTTGAAAGTTGTATTTTGTTACCTTTGGGCCTAAACCCTTTGCATGTCAGATATTATTACTTGATAGTTGTTAGGACAGGTACCAAGAGAAGAATTGAGCCAGAGGCCCAATATTATTAGTCTAGGACAGGTACAAGGTAGGCCTAAGGCCCAAAATGAAATTAGGCCCAAATACTGGTTCAGGCGGACAGAAAAATCAGATTTGGGCCCAAATCTCTTTCCCTCTTCAATTTAATTATGTTTACTTACGTGTTGATATTTGTTGCTAATCTTAAGGTCGAAAAAACTTAAGTCCCCGACAGGCACTCATTTCGTTTTAACAAATTAACTAAATCGATCATCTTTCCAAAGACTTAAAAATATATATTTTGAGAAGTATCTCACTTAGATCGTAGGTCAATATTTCCTTTTTCCCCTTTTATAATTGTCTCAACTATAAAATAGTTCAATCGTTCTGTTCAAATTAAGTTAAAGTTTTTTAGCCAAAAAATTAATTGTCGAATAACCACATTAGTGGATATTCTAGGTGCTTTTAAAACCTTCCTAGAATGTTAATAAGAACCTCGAACCCCCTTAAATATTTTTCAATTGATTTCCTGTTTTAATCTTTTGAAAAAGTAGTTTTCTTGATTTTTCTTAAAAATTAAGTGGCGACTCTAAACCAGTCCAAAATATATTTTCTTAATAAAACACCTAGTTCTTCTGTGATTTAGCTAACACCTGACTTTTTGTTAGTGAATGATTGTCTGCTATAATGTGATGAGTTGCACCAGAGTCTATGATCCAATCCTGAGTGAAATTATTTGACATTAAACAAGTAGTTATACCTGCCATGTTGACTTGCTTAGAGTCCTATCCTTCTTTGTTTAACATGTTTAGTATCTGCTTGTATTCATGATCTGTGAATACATGACCTTTTGCCAAGAAATCCCTGCTCTCATCTTAATTAGTGAAAGTCCCTTGAGAGTAATCACAATGGCTACCAGATGCATTGTTTGTTGAGTTCTGTCCTCCATAGTCATTAGAGTTTCCTGCATTTCTCAAATTCACATTGTTAGTAGAGGACTGTCTACTATAACCACCTCCATTGGTAGAGTTTGATGCACTGCGTGTGTTGCCATTTCCATAGCATGATCCTGACTTTCTCCTTTGCTTCCAATCCTCTGGGTAACCAATCAACTTGTAGCAATTCTCCTTAGTGTGACTAGTGAAATGACAAAAGTCACACCTCTTCCCTTTGTAATACTCTCTTCCTTAATTTTTGTTCATATTAAGTGTTATTGATTCTGGTTTCTCTACTACATTAACAACAACTGATGAATGATGAATCTTATCTTCAATAACCATAGCATAAGCCTGATTAATAGAAGGTGTAGTTCCCTTCAACAAGATTTGTCTCCTAGCTTGATCATAAGAGTCATTTAAACCACTTAAAAACTGAATTAACCTCTGTTGCTGCTGATGATCAGCATAATCTTTCGATTGAGGACATGTACAACAAGGATTTGGTATCACAGCATCATATTCACTCCATAATGTTTTCAATTTAGTGAAATAATGTGATACAGAATATGTACGTTGTGTGAGTGTGGTGAGTTCCCTATGCAGCTGATAGATCCTCATTCTGTTCACCTTGTCAAATCGTTCTTTCAAATCTGCCCAAATTGAAAATGCAGTAGTTGCATACACGATTCCATTGAGTAGATCATCACTAACAATGTTCATCATCCAGGACAATACAATCGCATTGCATGTCTCCCATTGTTCATGAATCTCATCCTTGTACAATCCTCTAGTACAAGCTCCAGTTAAAAAACCAAACTTTCTCTTCCCTAGAAGTGCAATCCTCATCGACCTGCTCCAGATCCCATAGTTCTCTGATCCAGTCAATTTTATGGGAATTAATACAGCTCCTGAAGAGTCTGATGGTCCGATGTACAGAGGATCGTTTTGATCGATTTTAGGCGCCATTGATGAATGCTCAAAAAGAAAAAAAATATTGAAGAAGAAGACTCTGCTCTCGTTTAAGACTTCTGCTCATACACAATCAACATCGATTGCTCAGAGCTCTGATACCATGTGAAAACTGTGAGCTAATGAGCTCATCAGTTCATTGATGAATCTGGACAGAAAACTGAATGTAGAAGAAATGAGAGAATTTATTGATGGTTAACTGCAACAACATACAAAATGTGACTCTCAACTTGTGCTTTTATAGCTAGGAATTAAGATAACAAACTAACTAATTATTGACAGCTCATAGTTGAGCAACAGACTCATCAACCAACTAATCCGTTAACTAACTAGTGGAAATGTAAACAATGTTAACTAACTAATGAACAGTGTTAACTAACAGTGTTAACTAGTTAACTAACTAATGAACTAATTTGTATTTGAACATCAACACAATCTATTCAAATAAGTAATTACAATAAGATTTTGGAACTGTTAGCATCCATATCTAGAGTTTTGGAAAATGAGGTCAAATCGACCCAAGAAACCAATTTCGAAAATGAGGCTAAATCTGGAAATTTAATTAAAAATTGTGTTACCCAAACCATTTGGAAACCAACCGTGAAAACCAAATAAAAAATAGAGTTGGAATCATTCTTAAATCACCAATTTATCAAAAGCCTTAAACATTTTCAAAAACCTTCAACGGTTGGACTAACCACTCAATCTTAATCACCAAAATCATGAATAAATCAATGCGTAAAAGAGTTGGGGGAGTTAGAAATAGTTACCCAATTGATGAATGTTGAATAACCCTTTTGAAATCGCCAAAGCCGAGCTCTCAATATTTAAAAAAATGGTGAATCGGGTTAAACCCCAATTTTGAGAAAACATTCCGCCAAGGTGAAAATTACTTTTCACGATCTAAACTCGATGTTCTAGACTTAATAAAACCATCAAAACATGAATCAAGATAAAGCTATTGAATCACGCCCAATGTCAATTTTTACGTTATCTTCACTACAAGAAAAGTGTGAATTACATGGGGATTAGTATGAAAATCCATAGAAAACTTATTTTCTTGCAAATTTTTATACTAATCCCCGAGAAAATCCATAGGTAATTCACACTTTTCTTGTAGTGCTTTCACATATCAAGTTTCAACTACCATTTAAACCGTCATATACCCCATGCCAAAACTTAGAGAAATTCTTTGTCACCCCAATAATTCTATATACCATAAGCACAGTGGCATAGCCACATGGTGATAATTGGACACCCTTAATAGAAAAAAAATACCATACAAGCAAACTGATACACGAAATGATTATATAATATATTTTGGACACCCTTAACATAACAAGCTGCTATTTCTGGACATCCTTTGTGAAATTCCTGGCTCCGCCACTACATAAGCACATAACCTCTATTTACCATCAAGTATCTATGTAATGCATCATAACATTCTGGGTAGTCCCATCAATATAGTAGTTTCAATCCTCTTGAAATCCTCAATAACTATGTAGAACTGTAGGTCTATACCATATATAGCTCCCCCATAAGCCATCTACCATAATTCAAATAAACCAAACCAACATAAGAACGTAAAATCTTCCATATATCATTGTTTGTTACCCAAATCGAAACCCAATCTTCATAAAGGTCGCTGATAAACCCCTAGTAAGTCTGTGCCAAACCAGTTCAGATTATATAATCATATCTGAACTCAAAGACAAAAATTCATACAACCTTCAACTCCAAACAAAGGGTCTACACGAGATGTATTAATATTCCTTCACTTTTCTTGGATTCTTCCAATGATATAAATTCCAATTATCTTGAACTCTTCAATATACGAGTCTCTTGTTCCTTTCGCTAAATCGCTTACCAATCTAATCCTTTAACCAACAATCCATGTGAAACCCTTCCTTATATCCTTTAACAATAAAAAATAGCAAATATTACGATCCAAACCATGAACGCTTGAAACCTACCTTTTCTTTTCTTGAAACCTTGCTCTAATTTTCTCTAAGTGCTAAAGAACGTAAAAAGGTGGTTTAGCATCTGATTATAGTGGGTGGTTTCAGAAAATTATTATGTGATAGAAATCTTAGGCAATGATTAGTTGGGAAGGTGTAATGACTCTTAGTAGGGGAGTTGCCAGAGGAATGAGGTGAGTCATGACTTGGGGATATAGTGTGTAAGTCCAAAGTGGTGATGCTTGGTAGTATGGATGATGTCTTAAAGGTCAGGATGGATAACTTAAGTCTTATGTTTCTTTGATTTTTTGCATGTTATTATGTGGTGAATTTGGGTCGATTGATGACGCCTTTCATACACTTTGTTCGTACTGATAGTACTCTTATTTTGCCACTTGGCATAGTCTTATGATGGAGTTGCGTCATGTTACTTTCAAATCTTGTACTCTTAAACAGTGGCGGATTCAGGATTTTCGTTCAGGGGGTTTGAAAAATAAAAGTATAAACGTGTAAATAAGACTTTAGAAATGGAAACCTTGAATTTTTTTGGGTTTAAAACCACACTTTTAGCACGTTTTTTTAAGTAAAAAAAAACACTAAAAAAAAAAAATGAAAAACAGAACTGGAAATTAAAAAAAAAACTAAAAAACATTATACTTAAAAATAAAAAAATAAAACGATTTCACTGAGATTCAAACTAGTGACGCACAACTTAGTTTTTGGGGGACTTGCCACTGCGCCATCAACTTCTCTTTGTTATTTAGGGGGTTCAAAATATATATATATCTACAGAAATACAAAAAATTTACTTCATATATACAGTGTAATTTTTTGCCGAAGGGGTTCGGGTGAACCCCTGGAGACCACGTGGGTCCTCCCTTGCTCTTAAAAGCTCTTGTCCCTGTTTAGACAAGTTCCTTGGGTGCCCTATATTTCTCAAAAGTACTTTCTTTTTAATCAAGTTTGAGAGTGATTAAGTATTTAAATAAGGTGATTAGTTTATAATTGTCCACTTATGCATTACATGTTTTAGATTGGGTGTAAGAGTTTTCTTATCTAGGTGTTAGAGTAGGTGTCCTTATGATCCGGCGGTTTGAATTGTGACATTATCATACTTAAAAAGAAAGATTCTTTTTGAAAATATATTGGATAGGATGACTCGAAAAAGGTAGTGAAATAGTAATATTTTTCTTTATATTCTGTCGTTTTTATTTTTCAATTGTTCTTAGATAAATGTTATTCTTTATTAGTATTCTTTTATGAGACTATTATTTACAAAAGTCAAATGATATGAAAGAGTAAAATCTGAGGTGAGTATATTAATTTATATATAGGGATACGTATAATGTAAAACCTTTTGGTAGAGCACTTTCATTTTTCTTCCATTGTAATTCAGGTTGTCATCTTCTATTTTATCATTATCCTTTTTTTTATTGTTAATTTCTATGATCATTTATAATGTAATTTTGTCTTTCCTTTACCTTATTGTTTAAGAGTGTGTTTTCACTTATCAATACTTACATAATTTGGATTTTAATATTAATGACAAAATTTTATTCACTACATTTGATTTTGTTCCTTAATTGTTTGTGTGATTCTGAGTTATAATGTTCCTTTTTAAGTACATTTTTTATCTTACAATTTTATGTTATTTTATATAAAAAAAATTATACAAAGATTATAACATACACAATATATATATTATTATTATTATTATTATTATTTAATGCAATACACGTGCAAAACGCATATACTTACCTAATATTATTCAAATATCAAAATTATTATGATAATTTAGCATTTAATTACAAAGTCACACGATCATGTTTGGCTGAGGTTGACCAACTTTTTATTTAATTCATCGTTGACTCTAATAGCTTTTTTGACCTTATAAATTAGCTATTTTAGAGCCTTCTTTTCCAGTCATTCTATTATTCGTACACTTCACGCAACACTCTAAGATATTGTTCCTTCCAAGAGACAGAAGAGACTCCCTTGAAAGACCTTCAAGATGGGTAGAAAAATTGAGATTAAGAAAATTGAAGATATTACAAAGCGTCAAGTCACATTTTCGAAGCGACGTAGTAGTTTACTAAAGAAGGCGAAAGAGATTGCAATTTCCTGTGATGTGGATGTGTTGTTGGTCGCGTTCTCCCCTGCTAACCGTCTTAGTAAATTTTGTAGCCAAAATAGGTATTGTATTTACGATATCGACAAAAATTTCGTTACGTTATGCTTGTTATTGATCTATATAAAATGATTAGCTACATTAATTTATTTTTTTACTAAATTGCTACTTTTGTAGAATTGAAGACATTCTTCAACGCTATATTGAGCTTCCGGTTGAGAGGAAATTGACGTACGTGAACTAACCCTAAATTTCTTTTATTGATTTTTTTTTAATTTAGCTATTAGTAACTTATATACTATAGCACTAACTTATGAGTTTTTTTTTTTTTTGTTGGGGTTAGTTATATGGCCGATGTTCAGGTACTTTGCTCTTTTACATATTTATTATCGATCTATATTTGTAGTAATTTTCTAACCTTATATCTTGTTTTTATGAATGTGAATCAATTAGTCTAATCTACAAATGAATATGAAATAATCTAAACTTTGAATTGAAAATTAGTAGTCGCTCCATTTTAATTTGTTTGCCTTAATTTGTTTTAGTTTGTTTAACAAAATGTGTCAAGTTAGGTCTTAAGCTTAATTCATACACCAAATGCTAACTCAAAGGGAGAAAGATTGTCTGAGCACGATTTCATTCCTTACACACACACCACACCCAGATCCAGACATTTCGTATCAAGTATTCCATTTATCACACACACACCCCACGCCCAGATCCAGACATTTCGTATCAAGTATTCCATTTATCACACACACCCCACACTCAGATCCAGACATTTCGTATCCAGTATTCCATCTAGCGCACACACACACCACACCCTGATCCAGACATTTCGTATCCAGTATTCCATTTATCACACACATCCTTTATCCAGACATTTTTTTTTATCTGTGATTCCATTTATCGCCCCCACTCCGGATCCATACCAAGGGTAGTTCCACCCGCGCAACTGCCCATTTCTTAGGGCCCACATATAGATTGCCTCTAATATTATATCAAGTTAATTAGGTCTTGAGTCTAAATTATATATACTCTAGTTTAAAGAGAGGATGATTACCTTGTCGGAGACCATTAATCACCGAGGTAGGACATTCAATCCTTCATCAAAATTATTTTTAATCCTCTTTGGCTACTCTTTAGTTTAAATTTCCAACATCACATATTTCTTACCACAAAATTAAATGATTATTGATAGCTTTTAATTTCCAAATGTCTTTAGTTTAAGATCATGAGTTACAAAAATCTTAATTACTTTATTAAATCGTGTTAAGAAAAAATTAAATAAACAAATTAAAATGAAGTGAGTAATAATTAAAAATTATGAAACTGACATCCTCAAAATTAACGAAATACTAAATGATTTTTACCTAGTTATAATTAGTTCAAGACAATAAGTTTGACTTATGTCAAAAAGTGTATAATTGATAGAGTTGTAATAAATTTAATTATTGGGATCAGTTTCACTCACCATTTATTAATATATATTTTTTGTTGTATAAATGAAGGAAAAAGTGGCAAAATTGAGGCAATTGAACCATATCAGAGGAGATATTAGCAAGCTATACTTTCTTGATAAGCAGTTTGTATCCCTTTTCTTTCTCACGTCTTCCCTTGATTAATTTATTGTCTCTCTCTAGTTTTATTTTGTTCAATGTTATTTACAAAAATTGTAAATAAAAAAAAGCATATGTATAAGGAGATTTACGAACAACGAAAATGGAATGAAGAAAGAATTATGAGTTCTATTTTGAAAAGAATACTTTAGCATTACTTTACTTACAAGACCATATATATAAGTGTTACACCACCACCACCACCATCACCATCACTACCACCACCAACAACAAGTTCAGTGTATTTCCATAAGTAAGGTCTAGGAGACTAAGTATGTAATCTTACTCCTACCTTTATATATAGGGTACATAAGTTGTTTCCGATTGACAAATTACCTCCTTCATTATCCGTGGTTGAGACTGACAATATAGCTCACAGAAGTAGAGTTATATAAGCGTTGTAAAATATTAATTTATCAAAATGTTAGATACTACCTAGTTCCTTCATCATACTTGATTTCTTTTGTATGAAGTGAAATTGACTCTCACTAATGAATTATATTGTCTCATGATGACTGCCTTTGGATGTTTCAACCTGCTGTTGGTATCTTAATTTCTACAGGATTGAGGTGAGCATAATTTAATCTGATGCCTCTCTTATAAGTTCTTTTTATATTTTCAATCTATCCTTACTATTCTAATCAGTAGTTTGTTAGTTAAGTGAGACATTGAAATAGAAATTTAGAATAGTCTTAACAAATAAATGTCAATTAATGATTATGTATCTATGAGGAAGGTTGATAAAGTCATTTTAACGTGAAATTCTATGATACAGAATTTGGAGCTACAAATCACGAAGAGCACATTGGAATTGCAGATTGTGGATGCTCATATAAGGTCATTTGATTTAGTATCACAAGTGTTTTTCTTTGTAGTTTTTAATTATAACATCATGATTGAATACATCGAAGTCACCTTAAACTTTCATTTAGACATTTAAAGTATAGTCTATTTCAATTGTCTAAATGTAATATTCTAATAAATTAAAAAAAGTTATCGATATTTTTTGCCTAACAACATGATTTTGCAGGGATTACGAACCAGGGCCAGAAGAAGAGGCTCCTCTTCATCAGCTTTGTTGGTGTGAGAAGAACTTGCAACAATCTCTCCAAAAAATCAGGGATAGAAAAGTTTGTTCTTTCACCTAATTTTTTTCATTTATCATTGATGAATAATGTGAATTTACAATTTTCAAGAAAATAAATAGTACTACTTTTCTTAGAAATAATGTAAAACCCCAATTAATGTCAAATAAATTATGATTAGGTGGAATTGGAGAAACAAGAAAATATGGATGTTCACTTTGCTGCACAACAATTAACTCCTCAGCAGTTTGATACTAATAATTGGATTAATCCATACAGGTCATTAATATTTTCACATGATATTTCTTTACAAAAAATCCCTCTCCTTTTCCCTTTTTGTTTAATTATTATTTCGTTATTATTACAGTTCAAGTATCCAGGGGAGTATGTATCAAAACTGGATGGACAAAGGAAAGAGAGTAGAAAACAGTTCTAGCCATTACACATATACCCCTTCCTTTGCTAGTTCTTCACAGAGCGGGAATATACCATTTTCTCAAAATCAAAACTCATCGCCTTATATCCCATTGCAGGTAACACTTTTTAAAAACGCAGTAACTAAATATCCTTAAAAATTGAGACTTTTAATTATTATTATTATTATTTTTTATCTGCACTATAGAGCTATCAACAAAACACCGTGGTAGATGTCCAACAGAATCCACCACAAACATTTGGACAGTCACAGGTACATTAATATTCTTGAAATATTATTTCTTGTTAAGATCTCCTTAAAGAGATGAGATATTTCTTTTTTTTAAGTTTGATTTAATTATATTTATCCACCCAATAGAGCCAACAACAAAACATGATAGTAGGTATCCAGAGTCCAACACAAATATTTGGACAATCACAGGTACACTAATATTCTTGAAATGTTATTCTTTGTTAGATCCTACCCCTCCCCCACCACTTGTACTAAACTAGCTAAGTCATATATTTTGCAGGCTCAATTGACTTTTGGTGAAAGTACTAACAACTCTCTCATGAACTTTTGGAAAAATATTTGTGCTTCTACAAGGTTTCTTTCGATATTTATGCATTTAATTATTGTTCTCCATATAATATGTTATCTGTTTTGAAAAGGAATGATGACATTAGAATTATAACATTTGATGCACCTAAACTCTACACGAGATGGAATTATTATTATAAAGGAGACTGTTAATATAATAACAATATCATATAAAATGAGCCAAACGAAATATATTTTATTATTTATGTTGGTATTTTTCCTGTTTAACATGATATGATTGCTAAGATCTCTCTCTCTCTCTCTCTCTCAGGCCTGTCTCGAGTCCACTAGTAACTATGGGAACACACTTGAACAATCCCTCTGAATCAAGGTTGGAGTATGCCCATTCAAATTCGAATAGCAACTTGAGCAATAACAACAACATCAATTACATCATTCAACAAAATGAGCATTCTTTATTTCAAAGTGATGCAATAACTCCTAAAATTCATGGATTTAACTATCCTAGGGAGGTTAGTTCAAAGCTCTATTCTTATTATTATTATCAACTAATTAACTTTATTTGTTTGCTTATAACTTCATTTTTTATTATATTATTCACTCAAATGCTCACTTTAAATGTTTTATCACAATGATTAGGAGAGTACAATGGGAAGCAATGAATACTTTGCTGACACAACATATGAGAATGATGCATGGGATGTTTTCCTCAATGAAGCTTTTAATGGAGAAGACTTTTGAAATTTAGATTGATCAATTAATGACAAAGAAAAACTTTTTAAATCTAGTTCCTTTATCTTTGATCCATTTAAAAGAGCATAAACTCATGATATTTTAGCGTTTTATTTACTTGTTTTAGTATGCAACATATCATCTTAAATGTATGTATGGTTGCCTATATATGTTCAAATGAATAACAACAAGGACCTATGAATGTTAGATATAAATTGTTTGTTGGAAACATCATATGTTTTAATACTTCTTATTGTTAAGTTGTCCTTTTAGACTATATGTCAAGACTAAACCAAGTGGTCAAAAGTCCATTTAGGTTATGGGTGAATTCAATTGTATTACTAATCCTATAGAAAGGAGAGGAGGTAAACCTCATGAGATGGAAAAGAGCATGTCATTTCTTGACTGCAAGAGAGAGTGAACTTAATGAAAAAGGTTTCATTGAGTCTATATATACTTGGTGCAATTACTAAGTGCTTGAATGGACAATAGATAGAGTTCTTATCAATCAAAATAGGCTGCAAAAACTCCTTCATACTTTTGTAGCACACTTGGTCAGAAGTACTGGTTCTAGGGGTGACAAACAGGCTGGTTGAGTAGGATATGGACCGATCGAAAATTAGTTAGGTAAAAATGGATAAAATATTTGACCCAACCCATATTTGATATGGATTAAAATGGGTAAATCCAATGGATAATGTGGGTCAGACTATCCATTGCTTCTTATTATGTGAACACAAAATAAGTTCATCCGCATTAAAAAACAATTTTCTTATATTTTTCTGGTATGAAAGAAAACATTTTCATGTTTTTCTAGAATATATATTTCTGTAAATTAAGTGGGTTTGAGTCGAGAATCGAGATCAAGAGGTCAAAATTCGGGTCTTGGTTCGGGGTCAAAAGTCGGATCCTAGGTCTGGACCTATTTCGGATGGTGACATTTAAGAAAAGTTATGAAAACTATTTTTCTAATTTAAGGAAAGTTTTGAATTTTTTTTCCTTACTTTATGTATGGAAGTCATTTTTATTTAAAAAAGAGGAAAATAATAAGTTCATTTGAAAAATAGTGTATAACAGATTTAAGTCAACTAAACATGAGAAAATTGAAAATGTTATAATATAGTGAATGTCTATTTATTAGAGAAAAATTAGGAACTCTAACTTTGGGAGGAAGTCAATTTTCCCCTATAAATATAGAGGAGTAAGATCATCCCTTCAAGAGAAATAATAAGTCTTCTTTCTTCTCTCTATTTTCTTCTCATTGTTTTATATAGTTTCATGTCTTATCCCAAAGGAATACATGAGACGACTCTAATTTGTCCTAGAGGAATGCATGAGACGAGATGAGTAGCAAGAATTGGAATAATCTTCGGTGGTAAGTCATATTGTATTAATTTTTTTCATATGTTCTGATGTGTCCAAATTTGACAGCAAAATAAGGTTACATAGGTTGCTTCGATACAGATTTTCATGTTAAAGTATTTTATGATATCTGGAAGTTCTTACCCCATTTTAAAACCTATTTATTCAATACAAGATGCACATTACTTATCCATGTTAAAGTTAGTAACTGACGGTAGTAATAGATAGTTTAAAGGCTCAAGAATAAGCTTTTATTGAATTTTGGTCTATTATGTTATTGATTGAGTGTAAGATGATGGATTTAAGTCATCGCACCAAAAAAGGGTAAGACATCATGTTAAAATCCCGATGCACCATGATAATAAGCAATTGGTTTTTTTTTTTAATATTAAAAACCACAAAAGGTGGAGATTAGATATTGTCTAATCTGTCTATTAATATTAAGCGGACCTTTCAGATATTGCCACTCAAAAATAGCCTAATTACTCTCCATAACTATAGTTTGATAATTACAATTCGTAGCTACATGTTATAGGGAGGAGAGAGGCGAGCGAGACTGGGAGAGAGAGGAGAGAGGCAAGCGAGAGAGGGAAAATAGTGGGAGAGAGGTGAATTGTATATGTATATCGGTTAGATAATTGTATATTATACATATGTATTTGTATATATGACAAGAGAGATTGGGAGAGGGAGGAGAGAGGCGAGCGAGAGAGGGTAGAGAGTGGGAGAGAGGTGAATTGTATATGTATATCGTTTAGATAATTGTATATTATACAAATGCATTTGTATATATGGCAAGCGAGATTGAGAGAGGGAGGAGAGAGGTGAGCGAGATTGGGAGAGGGAGGAGAGAGGCGAGCGAGAGAGGGCAGAGAGTGGGGGAGAAGTGAATTGTATATGTATATCGGTTAGATAATTGTATATTATACATATGTATTTGTATATTCTGGCGAATTATACATATACAAACGTAGCTAATTATACAAACTTGAAGTCAGCCCATGTAATTAATGTATAATAATGTTAGTCGCGAGTGATAATTATAGCAAACTATAGATATGATGAGTAATTAAGTAGTATAAGTTTGCTTAATCGGGTAATTTTCCCTAATATTAATTAGTAAAAATACAGAATTGGTGTGTTGAATTTTTGTCCAAACCACCTTGAGAACAACTCATCCTTGTACAAAAAAGTCCCAATACAATGGTACATGGGATTGGTCATGAGAGTATGGTAACCTCTAGAGTGCATAGATACAAAGTGTGAAATACACAGATTCCATGTCCCAAAAAAAAACAAAAGAAATTAACCATTATCAAAACTAAAGGACTTCCTCTATGGACATATTTTGAAATTTAGTGTTCCTTCAGTGTCATTCTTCAACCAGTTTTTGACTTCATTGGGAATATTCGAATTCTACGTGAAGAAGGTATATTTCCTTCGTTTTTCACCCATATTAGCAAGGTAATCTTCCAAGTTATTTACTTCTCTATAGGAATGCTAGAATTTATAATTACCATTCCTCTTCAGAGAATTAATCTGAACGATGAGATGAACGATATGACAGCTGACATTGGAGTGATCAATGATCATAGAGTCAGATTCTATGTCAACATTCTTGTATCCATTTGTGATGCACCATTGCATTCCCTGAAGAATAGAGTTGGATTCAGCAACATTATTAGTATAGTCTCCATAGTAGTCTGAGTAAGCCATGATTGAAAAACCACTATCATCCCTGAGAATGCCTCCTCCACCTGCGCTGCCTGGGTTTTCTTTGTTGCATCCATCGGTGTTCAATTTGAATCTGTCAGGTTTTGATTTCTCCACCTAAGACATTTGATGTTAATCCTGGGTTTCAGTCTTTCAATTTGTACTACAGTGTTTCTGCATTACTGATCGTATTGCATTTTTGGGCACTGACAAAGGAGCAACATTCTGATTTGACGGATAACATGATTGATAATACTGATTGGAAGGCTTTTGATCTCCTCGTACTTATGACTACATCGGGCGTTCCAAATTTCCCAACAAATGAATAAATGAAGGCGGTGCATTAGCACTGAGTGAACTCTATTCTTTGTGTTGCTTAGCCACCAAGTAATAAGAGTGTCTTTTATTCTGTCTTGTCTATTGTTAATGCCACAAGAATATGAGAAGAAATTCCAAACTGCATGAGCGAGTTCTCCTTGTTTGAAGAGGTGATCCACATTCTCCATGCATCCTTGCTCACAACATATGCACTTTGAAGGTCCATGAACTTTGAAGAGCTTCATCAGTTGATAATTTATTGGACAACAACCTGAGCATGAAAAAAGAAATCTTGTGAGGGACATGTTTTTGCCAAGTTCTGGCAGCAGTAAGGGTAGTATTATTACTGCTTCTCAGTACTTGCCAGGCAGATTTAGTGGTGAAAAAGCCATTTTGATTTGGAGTCCAAATAAGGATGTCATTATTGTGTCTCATAATGTCAATGGTAGCAATATGGCTAGCAAAATAAGTAGGTAGAACACTATTAAGCTTAGCAAAATTCCAACCATCATTAGTGGTAAAATCAAGCACCTTGAACTTTTTAGAATGGTAAGTGCCAGGAAAATGATGAGCAATGGGTCCTGAGCCAATCCAGTTATCCCACCAAAAAGATACATTACCATTACCAATTTTTCAGAAAATATATTTTTCACAAAGGGTTCTTGAGTCAAGACGTCTTTTCCAAATATGAGATTGTCCTGAAGCCCATTTTTTGGAAACAGGATGTGCTCTTGGACAATATTTATTTTCAAGAAAATCTCTCCAAATAAAGTCTTTTGTTCTGAAATTCCACCAGATTTTCGCTGGAAAAGCATAACTAATGTCCTGGATTGATCTGAATCCAATCCCACCTTCCAATTTTGGAAAACAAAGATTTTGTCAAGCAATCCAATGCATTTTGTTTTTTCCTTCTCCATCACTCCAAACAAAATTTAGACATTAGCTGCTCAATTTGCTTAGTGGTAGTTTTGGGGAGCTGAATAACATACAAGATATGTAAAGGAATCGAATAAAGGACAACGTTTATAAGAATGGATCTACCACCATGAGAAATCATCTTACCTTGCCATCCTTGCATTCTATTAGCCACCTTAGAAATTAAGTTACCAAAATAAATAACTTTTTTCCTACCATTATAAATAGGAGCTCCTAAGTAATTAAAAGGAAAGTTCTGCTGATCTTAACCAGTAATCTTCTTGATATCATTAATGATGGATTGATCGAGAGGTGTTGGAGTTAAATAAAAAACAAGATTTACTCTTGTTTATAAGTTGTCCAGAACAATTTTCATATATGGAAAGCTTATGCATCATATATATAAGAGATAGAGGATCACCTGAGGAGAATAAGATGGTATCATCAACAAAACTTAGATGAGTAATGACAGTACAACCTTTATCAACAATATAAGGAATAAAACTTTCATTCTTTAATTGGTTCATAATGATAGTAAGTAATTTTGAACCAATTATGAAAAGCGAGGGAGAGATAACGTCACCTTGTTTTATATATTCCTCTACTGGATTTGAAAAAACCATGCCTTCCTCCATTAATGTTAATGGAGTGCCAGTTATTTGAGAGAAGTCTCCAAATCATGTCAGTCCAGAATTCGAAAAAACCAAACTTTTTCAAGTCTTCACAGAGATAATTCCAATCTACTCTATCAAAAGCTTTGGTCATATCTAACTTTAGGACAACATTACCATTAGCATTTTCCTTACCAATGTTATGAACCGTTTCTTGGGTCAGCATAATGTTGTCTGAGATAGACCTACCTTTAAGAAAACCTGCCTGATTAAGAGAAACTACTTTGTGCATTACATTGGTAAGTCTGGATAAATCTTAACTCAACATATTTTTGAGGATTCTCCACCTTTGGAATAAGGATTAGACATGTGTGATTAATTGATCTAGGTAATTTGGTACCTGCAAAAAAAAGTCACAAACCATTAGATAAAAGATCATTAGAGATAATTTCCCAACAATGATGGTATAAAGTTCCAGAAATACCACCTGGTCTAGGAGCACTGTCAGGACTTTAGGAAAAGAAAGCATCTTCGATTTCTTTCAAATTTGGAGGAACTCCAAGCATGTCATTATCCTCTTCTGTAATAACTTTTGGTAAAGAGTTGAAAATCCTGAAATCCCTCTGGTTTCTATGGTCAGTGAATTGGTTGCTAAAGAAATTGATAGCTTCTTTAGCTATATCATCATTTCCTTCAACCCATGTATTGTCATCTTTCTTCATTCTTTTGATAGTCAGTCTTCTTCTTTTGACATTTATGATTGAGTGAAAAAAATTGGTATTGGCATCCCCTTCTTTGAATCATTTCATCCCCGATTTTTGCCTCTAAAATGCTTCCTATTTTTTTATGTGCATAATAAGTTGAGCATTTGCCTTATTTAATTCCATCCTATTAGCTTCACTATTAACTTGTGTGCAGTTTTTCTCCATATCTGCTACCATATTCTCCAACTCCTTTGTCTTGTCAAAAATGTTGCCTATATGATTCTTAGTCCACCAAGACAAATGTTTGCAAGTGCTTTTCAGCTTCATGTGAAATTTCCAAATGGCAGAACCAGTGACGTCAATGTTCCAAGATTGTTTAACCACTTCTAAAAAGTCAGGTTCATCTATCCAGAGATTCAAGAATTTGAAATACTTTTGCTAGGTAGGTTGATTCGTAGGTTGATGGTCGAACCCTGATCTGACCAAATGCGAAATTGATGTTTGAGTATATTTTTGAGACCAACTATGATTCATAAGAGCTCTGTCAAGCCTCTCCCAAACTCTAAATCTTGGCCTTCTTCCATTACACCAAGTGTAATTTGAACCTGTAAACCCTGCATCAATCAAGGAACAATCTGCAATACAATTAATAAAGGGAAGACTATCTTTAATTTTATGAGCATTTACCCCCTTTTGTTTCATTTTGGTTTAGAATACAGTTGAAGTCTCCAGCAATTAACCAAGGAAGGTTAAGGTTACTGGATAGACTTCTAAGATCATTCCATAACTCCTCTCTTTGATATTGTTTGCATTTTGCATACACAATTGTGACAAAAATAGTATAACCCTCATCATTAATGCTGCAAGTGACCTGTTGTTCTGTATCTTGGAGATGGAGCAACCATACTGCTGGTCACAAAAAATCCAAATTTTGTTGTTGCAATCGGAATAAGCAATCTGATATCTCAACCATCTTTTGAATTTGTCAAACTTTGATCTTCTACATAAAGGTTCCATCAAAGCCATCAAAGTGTTATAGAATCAATTTACAGCTGCACAATATTGTATATATGGTAGTCTACATGATTTGTAGGGATTTGGTTATTTAGTTACCATAGTTAATTAGTACTCTTTATGTATTTATATCAGTGTAATCATTGAGCAATAAACAAGTTATTCTCTTCAAACCATATCAATAACATGGTATCAAATCCTTGTCGAATTAGAAACTGTAGCATTTCGAACTTCACGGCTGGTCATCGCTGAAATTAGCCAGACGTGGAGGTGCATGTGTGGATCAATCTTGGTCTGGATTCCTGATTTGGTGTCGCCTTGAAATTCTCAGCCGACTTATGGTAGTCTTTTGGATGTTGGACCAAGTTTTGAAGAATAAGCATCAACAACCAGGTTTTGTGATTTTTTTTGTCATATTTGAGTTTGAATTTCTTTGTCTGCCACTTTGATCTGTTTTGAGCTGCAACTCTGTTTGAATTTTTTTGCTGTTGTTCGAATTTTATTCTCCACTGTTCAATTAGTTTTACATCTGGATCATTTGGGTATTTCGTATTTTATTTTTTAGACCATCTCTAGAACAATCGGGTGTTTCAGTCTATTTGAGTTTGAACCCTTAAGCTGAGAGTTGGTTGCTTCACTGTTAAGACCTTTACATGTGAGTAGAGCTCTTTTTGAGTTGATTTAAACAATCTTGGTGTGGACAGAATTGTTGGGATAACATTTTGGTGCAAATCTTTGGCAGTTTCTCTAGTATTCTGATTGGAGAGCTTCGGCAATTTCTCTATTATTCTGATTTGATATAGTGAGTTTGGGGAAATGACTGCTTCAAGTTCATTATATGATAAAAAGGTTTTGTTTTTGGCGGAAGAATTTCCTAAAATCTCTCAATATCATAAATCAGTGAAGGAACCCACTTCAGTTAATGCTTTTACGGAGTCATGTCTTATCAGGTCTTCAAATAAATGGGTGATTGATTCAGGTGCAACAAATCACATGACAGGTAATCCTAATGTATTTTCTAGCTTTCAATCACACAAAGCACCCTCTCCGGTTACTGTAGTTGATGGATCAACTTGCAACAGTGTTGGATATGGAATTGTTAAACCAACATTATCTATTACCCTGTCATCTATATTAAGTCTACCAAAGTTGGCCTTTAATTTGATTTCTGTTAGCAAAGTTACCAGAGACCTTAATTGCTATATATCTTTCTTTTCCGATCATTGCTTGTTTCGTGATCTTACAACAAATTAGGTTATTAGTAAAGGACATGTATCTGATTATCTCTATATCCTTGATGAATGGGAGCCCCAATCTATAGCCTACTCAAGTGTCGTGTCTCCGTTTGAAGCACATTGTCGATTAGACCATCCCTATCTACCTCTGTTAAAGAAGCTTTGTCCTCCATTTCAGAATATTTCTTCACTGGAATGCGAGTCATGTCGATTTTCAAAGCATCATCGCAACTCAGTAGGTCCAAGGGCTAATAAGCGGGCTGAGTCGACTTTTGAGTTAGTTCATTTTAATGTTTGGGGACCATCTTCAGTCACTTCCAAAATAGGACATAGGTATTTTGTTACTTTTGTGGATGATTTCTCTCGGATGTCTTGGATTTATTTTATGAAGAATCGCTCTGAAGTGTTTACTCACTTTTGTGCCTTCTTTGTTGAAGTGAAAACCCAATTCAATGCTTCGGTTCACACTCTAAGAAGTGACAATGCTAAATAATATATGTCAGAGTTGTTTCAATCATATTTGAGACAACATGGTATTCTCCACCAGTCTTCATGTGTAGATACACCCTCTCAAAATGGAGTTGCTGAAAGGAAGAATATACATCTACTTGAGATAGGTCAGGCACTTTTATTCCAGATGAAGATCCCTAAACAATTTTGGGCAGATGCAGTCTCTACAACCTGTTTTCTGATTAATCGCATGCCATCTACTGTGCTTGTTGGTAATACACCTTATAGTGTTCTTTTTCCTAGTAAGTCACTATTTCCAGTGGAACTGAAGGCGTTTGGAAGCACATGTTATGTTCGAGATGTTCGACCATCTGTTACCAAGTTAAATCCTAAGGCATTGAAATGTGTTTTTATAGGTTATTCTCGCCTTCAGAAAGGGTATTGTTGTTATTCTACTGAACTTGGCAAATATCTTATGTCAACTGATGTGGTATTTTCAAAGACGACACCATTTTTCTATGCACCTCCTAATTCTATAAGTCAGGGGGAGGAAGATGAGTAGTTAGTCGATCAAGTCACTTATGTTCCTTCTGTTGATCACCACCGAACTGCTGTACCTTCAGTACCTGATCCATCTGTGGTAGCAAGACTGCCAATTGTTCAAGTCTATTCAAGGAGGTGAGAGACTGATGATACTTGTCATGCACCCGTTCGGTCACCTGACCCTTTAGAAGATCTTGACCTTCCTATTGCTCTTCTCAAAGGTACACGCACTTGCAAATCCACATATTCTATTGCTAATTTTGTTTCCTATGACCGTTTATCCTCCACGTCTAGATCGTTGATTGCTTCTCTAGACTCCATCTCTGTACCTAAAACAGTGAAAGAGGCTTTGAACCATCCAAGATGGTCTAATGCAATGTTAGATGAAATACATGCCTTAGAGGAAAATCACACATGGGATTTGGTGGATTTACCAAAGGGAAAGAAATCAGTGGGATGTAAGTGTGTCTTCACAGTCAAAGTTAATCCAGATGGTTCTATAGCAGGACTTAAGGCTAGACTTGTGGCTAAAGAGTATGCTCAGATATATGGGGTAGATTATTTAGACACATTCTCTCCAGTTGCCAAACTCACTTCTATTCGGTTGTTCATTTCTCTAACTGCTTCTGAGAATTGACCTTTGCATCAGCTAGATATCAAGAATGCATTCCTTCATGGTGATCTTCAGGAGGAAGTTTATATGGAGCAACCACGCGGTTTTGTTGCTCAAGGGGAGTATGCGAAAGTTTGTCATTTGAAGAAGTCTTTGTATGGCTTGAAACAAAGTCCACGAGCTTGGTTTGGCAAGTTTAGTGAGGTAGTTCCAGTTTTGGGTTGAAAATGAGCAAATGTGATCACTCAGTCTTCTATCGGCAATCAACATTTGGCTCTATTCTCCTTGTTGTATATGTTGATGACATTGTCATCACAGGAAGTAATTATGCGGGGATTTCTTCCCTTAAGTCTTTCTTACATACCAGATTTCAAATGAAGGATCTGGGCCCGCTAAGATACTTTTTGGGAGTAGAAGTAAATAGAAGCAAGATGGGAATTTTTCTGTCTCAGAGAAAGTATATTCTTGACCTGCTTGCTCACACTGGAAAGTTGGGAGCCAAACCTTGTAGTACTCCAATGGTTCCCAATGTGCATCTTATGATAGATGATAGTGATCTTTTTGATGATCCAAAGAAATATAGAAGGTTAGTTGGGAAGTTAAACTACCTTACTGTGACTCGTCCGAATATTGCTTTTGCAGTAAGTGTTGTTAGCCAGTTTATGTCCACGCCTACGATTAAACATTGGGAAGATTTGGAACATATTTTGTGTTACTTGAAAGGTGCCCCTGGACTTGGCATATTATATAGATATCAAGTTCATACTCGTGTTGAGTGTTTTACAGATGCTGACTATGCTGGATCCAAAATTGATAGGAGATCGACTACAAGCTATTGTGTGTTTGTTGGAAAGAACTTAGTTTCACGGAGAAGTAAGAAGCAAAGTGTTGTGTCTCGATCTAGTGCAGAATCCGAGTATAGAGCTATGTCACAGTCTACTTGTGAGATTATGTGGATACATCATCTTCTAACGGAAATTGTCATAAAGCATCATACACCAGCTAAGCTCTAGTGTGATAATCAAGCTGCTCTTCATATTGCCTTAAATCCGTTGTATCATGAAAGAACTAAACATATTGATGTCGATTGTCATTTTATTCGTGAGAAGATTTAGGAAAAAATGATTTCCACTGGTTACGTGAAGACAGGAGAGCAACTAGTTGATTTGTTCACAAAAGCGTTAAATGGAACTCGAGTTGATTACTTTTATAACAAGCTGGGCAATATCTATGCTCCAGGTTGAGGGGGAGTGTTACAGAATCAATTTACAGCTACACAATATTGTATTTATGGTAGTCTACCTGATTTGTAGGGATTTGATTATTTAGTTACCATAGTTAATTAGTACTTTTTATGTATTTATATCAGTGTAATCATTGAGCAATAAACAAGTTATTCTCTCCAAACCTTATCAATAACAGGTATGTTATGTCTTCTTTTTAATTGCTTCAGTTAATCAAATGCACCTTGAGAGGTGATTCCTCTCACATTCCATATGAGTGACTTTATCATAAAAATTATGATGAGTTGTTGATTTTTGCATGTGATCTAGTCACAGCTTTGCTAAATTGGCCGCCTCTAGTGTGTTTGCCCCTTGGTGAGAGAGTTATGTTCTCTGTAAGTTCTTGAAAGGTCTGTTCAACTTCTTTATTACAGCTGGTATTGTTGAAAGTTTGTATCAATTTTTCTGCTTTATCATCACTGTCACTGTTCCTCCCTTCTATACTTTCGTAATCAACTGTACTAGTATATCCACTACCTTCTTCCTCTGTAGTAAGATCATCTCCAGTTTGCTCATTTGTATTCTCCTCTTGACCACTACTGCTCTCTTCTCGACCAATATGTTCACTGTCATTTTCTTCATGATCAGATGAGGATACATTCATCACATTGTTTTTCTTATCGATCTTGATTTTTGAGGAGATTGTATTATGTTTCTGATCATTTGTTTGATATTGTCTGTTGGTAGCTTGATTTTGTATCTCAAGAATAGTAGTTTGTTGATTGTTTGTTTCTTTCACAACTCGATCTTCCCATCGATTCATGGTCTATGATATTTTTATGGATAAGACATTGGGTTTGAGTCTCAATGCACCATATTGATGATATAATGATGACTACAAATAATATATATTTTTTGGTGAAAATTAGTTATAAAACACGTCTTATTGAAATCGCTCCATTCCCGAATGTAGTAATAGTGCATAATATGTCTGAAAGAGGACAAGCGGTCTAATGATGCACATGAATATGGAATGAGGTACTAATCTATCCTAATTTGATATGCGATGATTGTCTTCCATTCATGAAGAATGAGAACTTTTGATAAATGCACATGAATGCGGAATGGGTATTAAGCTATCATAAATAATTAGATATGCTCAAGTGATTGTGTTCCATTCATGAAGAATGACAACTTTTGCATAATGCTAAAAATACAGATCTATTCTCTGTAGTGAATGAGGTGTGTTGCTCCCCAATATACACGCAAGTAATATAAATTCTTTAAGAAACGAGTTATCGTTCCCAAGGGACTTATGATTAATTTATATTCAGTTAACTCTTCAACTAAAAGTAAACAATAACCTTTTCAATAGTTGATGATTTATTATTTATCTACTAATAATTATGCACTAAATGAAAGTAACTAATTGTGAATGACTTTGATATAATGTTTCAAGCAAGTTAAAAGAAATTCCAGGGCTGCAGCATATATATGCTGAATATCATGTATCATATTATTGACTTAGAATTAATTTCAGTTGTCAAGTTACTGGTTTATAGGGTTGATGATATGATCTGGGTTATATGCCTCTCGTCGCCTACCCCAGTTAGTTATCTAACTACATCGTTGAGCGGGGATAAATAGACTAACTGACGAGCATTTATATTTCATCTTATTTCGTAACCAAGCAAGGTGTTCGTCTGGGTGTCACTCCTGAACACTAATCACCTCAATCTAATGGGTGGACCGAGCTCTCTATATTCTCTGGTCTATCTAATCCCTCCTCTCTCGATTTTAAGATTAGACAATGTATTTATCTTATGGTGATCAAGCATAAAATACTAAAACAAGAATATAAAAGTAACTTATAATGACAACCAAGAATTACTCCTAATAGCCTTTAATAATCAACAATTCATTGGTAGCTACAGCTCCATAACTAGGGCGTTTAGCCACTCATGTTATTAGAAAACAAGAAAATACAATAGTTCATGAAATTTCCGGAACATGGAAGAGTTAAAGGATTAAAACCTATTACAAACTTGAATTCTTGATCTTGCACACTAAATCAAAAGTCGAACCCCCATAATGTAACCCAAGGGGTCTATTTATAAGTTTAGGAAAATTGGAGACAAAATCTGCTTCAACTAGGAATCCTTTTTAACACAACTTAAGATTGAAAATTTGGGATTTCCTTGGAGTGTCGCGCCTCCTATCGCCCCACGAACATGCTCTAGTTGTATTAGTGTTGGCACGCCGCGCCCCTCAGGGAACCTGAGAAAGGCCCCAAAATGTTGGGACTTGGCGCGTCGCGCCTCTCAGTGCGCCTGAGAGGCCTCTATGAATGTTGGCCCTTGGCGCCTCACGCCTAGCAGTGCGCCTAGCCCTGGGGCCTTCATCCTTAGCCGCTTTTCATGCTCTTTTACATCTCTTTTCTTCAAGTTGACTCCAATTCCCTTGAGAGTTCCTGAAACAACTAATCATATGTGTAAGTGCACAATCATCACAAGTTACACCAAAAATTAAGCTAATGACTAGAGATCATTCTTCAATCTAATCGATTCATGGGAAAATATTGACAACTTAGACATATAAATATGCCTAAGATCAAGGTGTATGCCCACCATGTTATGCGTGGAAAAGGTCGCGACCTTTGGTCGTGGACATGGTATCACCAAGAATGTCTCTGGGCATACATGTGTTACAGAAAAGTTCCCTAATTCTATAGTAAATTGGAATTTTACTAATTCTGATATTCTGATCATTTAGGGCATCTTGGATTTATAATGGTGAATTTTCTTGTACTTTTTATTATCAAGGCAAGTTAATTGTGAGACCGTTATCAATGAAAGTTAAGATTGAGTCCCCAACATTCTTGAAACGTATACATGAGAATTTTTGTGGACCTATTCACCCCCTAGATACGTCATGGTCCTAATAGATGTTTCTTCTAGATGGTCTCACATGTACCTATATATATCACTATATTTCCCATTCTCTCCTAATTAGTAGGTTATTGGGAGGT
This sequence comes from Solanum chiquidenum, assembly GCA_029582725.1. Taxonomy (NCBI): domain Eukaryota; kingdom Viridiplantae; phylum Streptophyta; class Magnoliopsida; order Solanales; family Solanaceae; genus Solanum; species Solanum chiquidenum. The sequence continues at coordinate 10,984 of JAJOOS010003112.1, read as the reverse complement.
TTGAATTGACGTTTTTCTTTAAATATAGGTAAATTTCTTTCATGATTTTATAAGTGAATCAAGATAACTAACTAAGATTTGAAAATTTATATTACGATTTTCGCACATTCTCTATCGAAAAATGAGAAACTTAACATCCATTAAAATTAAGTAACAAAATCAGAGATTGAAAATAACTTTAGATTCAAGTAAAAATGGATAAATTAGTGTTGTTTTTTCTTGAATATGTAAATACATGTTCAGTAAAAATCTCGACTCGTTCATTTTAAAACTATTATCTCAATTTATAAAATCTGTCATGCATTTTTATAACTAAACGCAACTCAAATTAAATAAAAAAAATTATAATTGAGATCTCAAATTGAAGATAAAAAAAATTAGACAAATTGTATTTGATGATTTTTTATTTATTTATGTTGTTTATGGTAAAATCACTGCAAGATGAATGTGAATCCACTCACTAAATTTTTTGTTAGTTACTTTTTAAAATTTTGCACACCCTTCATAAAACGTCTGGTTGAGCCACTGAGAAACACTTGCCTTCAATTCATAATGATCATTCTTGACCCTTAATATTCAATATATATATATTATTACATTTATGGCTATTGACTATTATTCTACATTATGGATTAAATTTATTTGTTTTGTTGACTTCTTTTTCAAAACCACATCAAAATGTAACTTGTGTTCCAAGTTCAAAAAAATGAATTGTGTAGATGAAAATTTGAAATCATCATATAAAAATTTAATGAAATATAAGTATTTCTAATCTATAAATAAAAAGGAAACAAAAGTATTATCCGCTTTACATAAGTCCAACTTCCATCATCCATATAATTAGACATCAAATCAATAAATAAAAAATTTAATCGGCAATCATTATATATTTTTATGTTCTAAGAAAATGTTCCTTTATTTTAGTTACCAAATGAAAGGATTCAAACCAGGTTATCATTGATTGCATGTTTAGGGTAGTGAGACAAAGACCTTACTACAACTTCTTTTCATTATTTTTTTATTTTATTATGTTACGTAAGCTATACTATTTTATTTTTTATGTTAGGCTCAACGTAAAACTTTAGAAGATCAAAATGCCTATATGAAGTTGAAAGATATTTTTACCTATTAAAAATATATTATCTCTTTAGAATTATTGTTGTGTAATATAAAAAGGCAAGACATTAAACAATATGAATGTACCTGAAAACTTTTTGAAATATTGTCATGGCTCAGACCGTCGTGATTGGCACCCACACTAATCCTACGGTGGAAGAACCATTACTACAACCCGCCTGCGCAATTTTTAAGAGACTAAAACATTTTAAGATACGGAAGCAGGTTTAAATGACTAAATAAATACGGAGTTCCCATAAACTCCGAAGGTCTAACAACAACTATCGCGGAAATTCAACCCCTATAACTGAAAGGCATTGTACCAAACCTATGTTAATCAACAAGTCTAAGAAAAGGGTGTGCAACCCCGAAAACTAAATATCCTAAAGTCTAAACATATAGTCTGAGTCCAAAAAGAATATTGGACTAAACTGAGGAGGGATCCATGTAATCCTGAAAGAACTGACTCACCCTTAAATTTGGTCTCGGTCAAAGATCTCCTAACTGAGGTCTGTCAGTAGCCGTATGAAGATGCCTTGTACTCAAAAAAGAAAGAGCAAGTGCAGTATCAGTACACAAACCACGGTGTACTGGTAGGATTACGCGGCTACTCCAGTAAGCACAATATATCCAAGCAATTACAACACAGTAAACCCACATATACAGAAATGCATAGTTCAATTATCATTTTAGGAGCAACATACAATTTCTCAATATCAATGACAATTAGATATGAACGTAATAATCATAAATGGTCCTCTCATAGAACCCACGCCCAAATAGTTAGTGTGTCGGAACGTGACATCCGATCTAATATATGTGTGTCGGAACGTGACACCCGGTCCAATGTATGTGTCGGAACGTGACACCCGGTCCAATATATATGTTGAAATGTGATACTCGATCCAATCAACTCAACCACAGTCACAATCACACTCATAATGAACAGCACTCATAGTCATACAATCAAGTAATAGGTTCATGGCATTGTAATTGTTCACACATAATCATTTCATTAGATTTGATTCACATTCCCCATTCACATACATGCACGCATACAATGAAGCAATTAACTGGCATAGATCACACAACATGAAATTGAATCATCACCTACCTCAAAATCAAGCCTGAATACTCCTAAGACACGTGAGCCTTCCCTTTCCGGAGTCTTTCAGCACGTTCTTGGTCTATTAACAAGTAATTAACGCAAGGATCAATAATCAAGGCCTATTTTACTCAGATAATAATCAAACTATCAATCCAAGGCCAAACCCAAGATCATAATACTCAACTAGGGCTTTTCCCACCATTAACTACAGGCCAAAACCCTCCCCCAACGATAATTACCCAAGGTTCTAAGTTCTAAGAATTGAAATACGAATTAGGGGAGTAATTAACTTACCTTTAGCGCTAGAAATCATGGAAATCTGATAAGAAATTGCTCTGGGTCGTCCCTTAGCTCTCAAGAACAAAGTTTTGCAGAAAATAACGATTTTGGGGTTTTTTCCAGACTTAATTCGCGACTGGCCTGCCACGGCGGACCCCCATCCCGCGACAGTGGCCCCGCTCTGGCGAGATTAATCCTGCCCCAATGGCTTGCACAGAGACAGAAGCTCGGAATTTGAGTTCCAAGCTCCCATTTCACAACATACCTTCAAACCTGGACGTTCTAAAATTACGCTTTCACGCCAAGATCAGTTTCGAGAGTTCTAATCGCCTGAATTTGATTTTGTAAAGCCGTACAGGCTCCGTAATGTCTTCGCTATCCACTCAAGTGATCAAAGTCATAATTAAATCCCCCATCCATTACCAGATTTCCCTAGACCTCACCTGACTCAGATTTCGTTCACGTCTGGCCTAGGTTGGAAATTTCCAAGTCACTACTCAGAAGTTTTCTGGCCCAAATTCTTTCCCCATTGGCTTTTTTATAACGACGTAAACGGGTCTTTTTAAATATGATGAAACTTTTATCATTTTTAATAAATAAATTGTGCAACTTATTATATGCTGAATTGATGAAGTCGTTGGATGTTTAAGTTGAAATCACTTAAATGGAATTGGTAATAGCTAGTCACAAAGTTCTTGAACATATTGTTACTATCTTTTTGTGCACTTCTTGCCTCTTAATTGATAGAAAGACATTAGTGTGTCTATATATATATATATAAATAAGTGGGAAGAAAAAAAGTTAAAAGTTGAATTACGGTTTTACCCCTACTATAAATTAAAATGTAATGAAAACTTTTAATTATTTAATTTAAATGTTAAATTGTATCATTTTAAGAAATATGTTAATGACTTTTGCATAGATTAATTCCTAATTAAAATATCTAATTTAATAATATTTATCATCTATAATATATATGTATATTTAATTTAATCATCATATTATATTATCATATATATATATATATATTATATTAAAAGTGGGAAGCACCAAGTTTCAAAATTGGATTACCATTTTACCCCTGCACTAAATAATTTTTTTATAAAATACTAATTAACTAAATATTAAATGTTTCTAAAAAATTAAATGACCATTTTTCATTCACTAAATTAACATTGTTCCTCTAATAGCTTATGCTTAGAAACTAAATTATTACGCAATCATAAATGTTTCAATGCTAAAAAAAATAACAAATCTTTTTAGGAATTTTATTTTGAAATTTACAAGAAATTTAATATGGTTCATGTATTAGCAAAAAGTCAGTTATCCAAGAAAAATTGTTAATATTCTCATGCATTTATATCATGATTAATTTGCACTTATCTAACTCTTGACTATACACATTCTCTTATAGTTTTTGGATTATCCCTACATTTGTCATCTATAAATATGAAAAATATTGGAGTAAACAACATCATGTGATATACAAGGAATGGGCAAGCTAAGATTTGGTGGATCAACTTCTTTAGGGATGAACAAAGCATTTTTTTTAACTCTTATTTTTAGAAGAACAAAAGTGAATGATCTTTAGGAAGGATATGCTTTTTTTTAGTACTTAATCTCCTTCTTTCAATGTAAAATAAAGGGTCATGCATCAAAATATAAGATCATGATTCTTTATTAATATACTTGCGTAATTGTAAAAAAATAATTATTATTATTTACTTGATCTTTTAATGATTAAATTATTGTACTATATTAATTGATAATTCAAGTTATTTAATTTGTTCTTATGATTTTATGAATTATTTATTTATGCTTATTTTTTGTAGGGGGTATGTAAGATAGAATATATAAAACTACATTTTTTTTTCATTTTTTTCTGAAGGGGTGTACAAGTTTGAAACACGATGAATAATTTGAAATGGAGAAAGTAACGTATAATTAAATTATTAATAACTTCTTTAATTCACGGAAGAAATAATGATATAAATGTTTATCCTTATTTATTTATCCTTTTGTCTCATTTTGAGAAAGCCAAATTCAATGTTCAACTGTTGATACCGTTTCATAATTTAAGTTGTCACTCCGTTGATGCTATGTTTCTGTATTATAAGCTCATTTTTGAAAAACTTAATTTGGTAGGATTCAATATTTGATATGATTCTTTAATAATAATAAAAATTAATATTGATTATTAATTGTAGCCTTCATTTTATTTTAATTAACTCTAAGAAGTAGCTATCAATTTTTTTTCATTTTTCATCTTTCTTCTTTTCTCTTAACTTTGTCTTGCAGGTAATTAACATATGAGATAAGAATATACATATATTAATTTGTGTTTACAATTATAGTATTTTAAAGTACTAAATATTATCATCTTTTATTTCATTTGGAGAAGAAATACTTTGATGTCATATTTTAATTTGTTGTTGGTATCCAAGAGTAGATTCCAAATATTTGAACTACTTTTTGTTTGAAAATGAACGATATTCATGTAATTTATTTATAAAACTATTTTTAATACAATGATAATTTGAAACAATTTATGTCAATTTAAATGGGTTCACGTGTCCATAAACTAGTATATATATAAATACTTACATTGTTTTCAATAATTACAGATAACTTACCAAAACAAGCAAACTTATTACTATTTTAGTGAAAGGTACTCCTGAGATCTTCCTTAATTATTGGTATCACAGGGTCTGGAGGAGTTAGCATGATAGTAGTTGTGAGGAAGATGTCAGCTTGGCACCCATCTTTGACAAAACGTCTGCTACTTAATTAGCCTGACGGAAGTTATGACAGAGCACTGGACTCCCCAACCTCTTCATAATCAACCTGCAAGAATCAATTAAAACAACGTAAATGGGTTGTGGGTGGTGAAAAACCTCAAGGATTTCTGTGGGATTGGTTTCAATCTGAATGGGAGTTAAATCCTGGGTTATGGCTATTTGGAGTCCTTGGCGTAGGGCTTCTGGCCTAGCAATTACATGGTTCTGCACTTTATTTTTTGTTTGGACTGCTTGGATTCCTAAGCCTCCATTTTCCTTGGTGGCTGTAACTTATTCTCAAGGGATAAGATGAATTTTCTTTTTATGGCTTGTTGGCCCCCATATAAAATTTCTTTGGATTTTGTCGATAGTAGCACATGGTTTTTGGAAAGGTCAAAATATTGCATCGCATAGGCGGGACTTGTTATCTTCTCGAATCACATTAAGGATGGCTTTCGCGAGGACTACTCGACCTGCCATGGTTTGGAAATTAGTTTCCCTTCTTCATATTATCTACTATGTATTGGAAATCCCAAAGCTTTGGTTTTTTTTAGGATTGGAAAGCCTAAGTAATTCCCAAAATGAGTGGCAGGGGTAATAATGAAGGATGATTTAACAAGTCTTTTACATTGGTACAAAAATACTTAGAGAAAATTACTCTTGATTTGTTGGAATTGATCTTTTGACCAGCAATTCTACAAAAAAGGCCCAGGCAGTCATGCATAGTGTGAATCGCATCGGTGTCAGTTTTGGCCATAAGAGTAAGTTCATCCGCGAAGAATAGGTGGGAGAACTTAGTTCCATTCTTGTTAAGAGTAATAGGATTCCATCGGAGAGTATCCACCTGTTGATCTATGTAAGTGGAGAGTAGATTCCATGCATAAAATAAATATATAGGGGGACATGGGGTCTCATTATCTAATACCTCTTGAAGGGGCAAAGTAATTTTTTTGGGTTCCATTCACAAGGACAAATATATTGTTGGAGGTAATGCAGTTCATAATGAGGATGGTAATTTTTTGAGCGAATTTAAAGAAACGGAGTGCACGATGAATAAACGACCATTCAAGTCTATCAAAGTCTTTTTCAAGGTTGATTTTGAGCATAACGCTACCCTTAGAACTATTAGTTTTATTAATGTGGGACATGATTTCCTGAATTAAGATTGTGTTATCACAGGCTCTACGTCCTTTTAAAAAACTAGTTTGGAATGGCCCAATCGATTGATCGGGGTAAGGCTTGATATGGTTTTCAATAATATTTTTGTAATAATTTTATAAACCGTATTACAAAGGCCTATAGGTCTAAATTTTTTAGTTGATTAGCATTTTTTAAATTTTGGGATTAGACAAAGCAATGTGTGATTAAGGTATTCCAGAATTGATTGAAAATTAAAGATATTGTGACAACACTCTAGGACAGACTTTCCTACCGTATGCCAGTGGTGTTGAAAAAAAGTGGGGATGAAGGCCATAATGTCTGGGTCTTTGAAAGGCTTGAAGGAAAATAGAGATTGGGTTCTCTCAATGTCCCATAGAGGGCTGTTTAAGTGGGAAAGGTCTATGGTATGGAGATTGTTTGTAGTGTTCATGATGTCCTTCCAGTTGGAATTGTTGTGGTCAATGGTAAACCAATTTTTATAGTAGGTTAAGTCACGGTCAACAAATTTTTCGTGGTTGGTAATCCAGTTGTCATTTTATCCTTAAAAAAAAAATGGTATTTCATCTTCTTCTATTAATAACAGAGAGGTGATAGAATTTGGTATTAGCATCTCCATCCTTAAGCCCGTATCAATATTCCTAAAGTGCTCACTATATAAATGTGCAAAAATACGGTCATTCTAACTCCTAAATCCTAACCTAATATGCGTTCCAATCAAAGGCAACCCTTCAACTTCTCCCACCATTTCAAACCCATTTTTAGCCCTATTTTCCGTAATCCTTACGCCCAGAATGTTGTGATAGAATTGTAGACGTAAAGGGAAACCCCATGATTCAACAATGTCAACAAACAAGAACAATTTTGTGAAAATTCAAAAACAACATCAAACTCTACTCTACTCTATTCATGCAACCACCATTAAGCATATACTGAGGTAATTAGGAGAATAGAGTACGCGATAATTACCTTAGTTTCGACGTTCAAGACGAAGTGATTGGAGAGAGTTTGGGAGAGTTGGAAAGGAGAGAAATGGGCAAAAAAATCCATTATCCTTCCTCTTATTCCATTTCTAATTACCGACCAGCCGCTATAGAATCTAGTTAGCCACTATGGCGAAAATAACTCCTTATAGAGGGGTCCAATTAGGGTGCGGAGGTGGGAGGATTCCTGCGTAGAGATGGGTATATTCTGGATATTGTTGAAATCATACGGCCCTCAGTAACTAATGTTTCTTCCTTTCACTTAGATAGTCATTTGGGGCTGAATGATATGTAAATTAGTATCTATTGTAACGACCCGAATCATGGTTACTCAAAGGCATCTTATGAAGAATCCTTAAATTATGGAATTAGGGTGCCAAATATTAAAAAAATTGAGCACACGATGAATTTTTTAAAATTTTAAAATTTATTAGGCTGACTTCAGTCTGTCAAAGTGGAAGTGTTCATGAAAATTCCTTTGGGTCTTACTGTTTTTCATTCATCCTCCAATGTTTTAGCATGTATTCTTAATAAGTAACTTTATGGTCTTAGACAGTCTTCAAGACAGTAGTATGTCAAACTTTCATGTGCTCTACAGTCCAAGGGTTTTATTCCTAGCTTAAATGACTACTCTCTGTTTAGGAAGTTGGTTGGGTCTAGTCTCATTTTGGTGGTTGTCTATGTTGATGACATTATATTAGCTGGGGATGATTAATATGAAATCACCTCTTTAAAGCAATTTTTGGATGATAAGTTCAAAATCAAGGATCTTGGTGTTATACATTATATTAGCTGGGGATGATTAATATGAAATCACCTCTTTAAAGCAATTTTTGGATGATAAGTTCAAAATCAAGGATCTTGGTGTTATACATTACTTTCTTGGGTTAGAGGTCCTTCATACTTCTCAGGTTTCTTGTTAGTCAACACAAATTTGCCGTTGATTTGTTAGCAAAATTCCAGTGTACACATCCTGTCGTTTCCCCTCTTGATCCTCATATGAAACTTTCCTCAAAATATGGTGATATACTCCTTGATCCTTCTGTTTACAGAAAGTAAGTGGGAAATTTGAATTTTCTTCAACACACCAAGCCTGATTTAACCTTCACTGTTCAACACCTCAACCAATTCATAGCTTCCCCATCTTACTACGGTTTATCATGTCATGAGATATTTGGCTGGTACATCTCACTTGGGTTTACTTTTGAATAACATTCTCGATTTCTCACTTAAAGGTTTCTGTGACTCTGACTAGGCTAGTTGTGCTGTTACTAGGAAGTCTGTATCTGGTTATATATTATTTCTTGGGGGTTGTCATATTTCTTGGAAATCTAAGAAACAACCTACTATTCCACTATCTACTATTGAGGCTGAGTACATGGCTTTGCGATTGTTGGTTGCCAAAGTTACTTGGCTAGTCAGATTACTTGGTGAACTTGAGGTTCTTGATCCTCAACTTATGGATGTATCTTGTGATAGTCAAGTTGTTGTTCACATTTTCAAGAATTTAGTTTTTCATGAGCGTACTAAGCACATAGAGGTGGATTTCCATTATATCTGTAATGCTTTGACTGCTGGTCTCATATCCCTTCACTCCATTTCCACTGCTGGGCAACTTGTTGATATATTTACCAAGTCGCTTCTTGTTGTTCAACAATAGAGTTTCATATCCAAGCTTGGAATGGCAAGCCCTTTCGGCTTACGGGGGGGGGGGGTGTTGAACTTGATGACAAGCCCAATTTTGATTACTCTTTGACTAAGCCTCCTTAACCATTGGGCTTGATTTCACTTGTAATTATACACGGCCCAATACATACATTGTAAATATCTCTATTTTATATATGTAGATTGATGTACAGATGACTGGTTGGAGTTTTTATTTTGAAGAAATAAAAAATGGTCTCCCAAATATTTCTCTCTCTATCTTTTAGCTAAGTCAGTTACAAGTTATAGAAATTGAGTTTTCTCCTTCTTGAATCTAGATCGCAATACGAAGATAGAGGAAGATGTGGTGAAGATGGTTTTTTAGTAACCTATGTTAAGGCAGAAGTGGGTGACGACACCGTTAGAGTTTTGTGCCATTGGTCGTGGATGTTTTCGACTAAGAGAATAATTTCTTAAAATTGTTCGTTGGTCATACATTTTTGTCATCAAAATACAAGGGATGTCTCATGATCTTTCACTAACTTTGACAACTATACATTAAGATGCGTGGGAAAACCGCAAAATTGGTGAACTAAAGTTCATGGCACTTTTGAAAAGATAGTGTAGAGGTTGAACGATTAAGTGATTGACGACATTTATCCGATATTTCACGTGCAAGGTCATGAGAAGGTACAACACAACAGACATATACTTATAAAATGTCGTAAGACTTAGAGTCAATATATTTTTGGTGTAGGATTACCAAAATAGTAAGCTCCTCTTTGGGTGAAATATGCCAGACAATTCAGCGTTTCAACTTAATAACGCAAATATTACCAAATGATAATGAGTGTGCTTGTGGACGCCTCGTTATTGTAGAAAATTCATTTAATTAAAGGAAAAGTAAATCTAATGAAGATTGGTAAAATTAAAACGTGAACACTTGCAGAATACAAGTAAACTGGGCCATGAGTTAGGTGTGCACAAGGAACATTATGGAAATCACGACAATTTATTATGCTTAGACAGGGGAAAGTAATCCAAAAAACATATATGAGATAACATTATTGTTGTACATATACCACCAGAATCAGTGTCATTATTCTATCGTGTAGAATAAAAAAAACATAATGTAACATGTTGAGGAGAATTTAAACATATCATGTAGAAGATAGGGATGTACATAAACAATATGGAGATGAACACAACTATTAATAGGCTGGACCATGCAAATGAGGGGCAGGAGTTGTAGATGTTTGGGTAAGGCTATGGCGACCAATATAGGGAGGGAGTAAAATAATTTCCTATAAATATAAAGAGAAACATACCTGGATCCTGCAGGGACATCTAGTGTGTTGACACAGACGTTGAGTTTTGTAAGCGACAATTAAGACACTAGGAATTCGAATTTGAAACTTTTAGAGAAAAATATAAGAGTCAGGAGAAGCTTTCTCATTCATTCATATGGTGTATTACAAAAGGCGTGTACATATATCTACATAAGTTTTTCAAAAAGTTAGTAAAGGACCATGCCTAACCAACCACAGTACAAGGGTGTAGAAAATAGTAGAAAATATAATGTCACGCCCCGAGCCTACACCCTGGGCGGGACCGGCACCTAGAGACCATTTCTGGCCCCAAGCGAACCCTTGGCCTGGCTTTCTTAACTCACCGGAAACCTCAACAGAATAACTCAATGCAATGCAATATAACAAACCAACTTAACTTATAAAAATATGGCCATAAAGGCAACTCAAATCTCAAAATAGAATATTTACATATATACATAGATGAGAGACTCCAAACTAACTGACTGACTGACTGTCTGTGAAGCCTCTAAAATACTGAGATGGATATTGGGACAGACCCCGCAACATCCTAATAAAACAAAGCTAAGAACACAAAATAATTGAGTCCTC
>JAJOOS010003111.1:0-40571 GCA_029582725.1 Solanum chiquidenum | reverse complement strand
AAGTCATTAGTGAAAATTAATGATAATCAAGCAAGAAATGAGAAAACATTAATGGAGGTGGAAGGTAGTGCATCCATTGGAGAGAGAAGGGAAAAAAATTAAATTTTAAAAATTGATTTCTAACATGGGAGAGAGAAGAAGAAGGGAAGGAAAAAAACAAAATTTTAAAACTGATTTCCAACACGATTCTGACGTGGCAATGATGTGGCGTTGATATGGCAATGACTTGGCGCGTGTGTAATATACTTGCCACTGTGAGACTGATTTTGTATGGGGGGTATTATTCACTTTAAATGAGATTAGGGGGGTATATAAACACCCGTGTAGTTAAAGTATTAAAGTAAGTTTTCGTGCCAAGTTCAGGAGGGATTTTATGTATTTTCCCTTTAATATATCATTAATCATGATGAGGACATTTCTTTATGTCTCACACTCACAACAGTACAGGAAATTTCAGAGCTTTATAATAGCAAATTGTGTACTTGGAAATAAATGTTTCATCCAAAGCAAGTGCCCATTGTAAATTTTTGATATATTAGCTTAAAATCTAGTTAGCCCAAATATAATATTCCCTCCTTTTTTATTTTGTTGTAATTATTTTGAATTTCACGCTCCTAAAAAACTAAATAAGTTTACTATTATATTTTTATTTAGTATTCTCTTCAAAGTCAAGTTTTTAATAAATAAACATGAATTATTTTACTTTGATAAACTAATTTACCAATGAACACGGATTACTTAGGTTTTCTATGGTGGTCAAAGCTAATATTTTCAAAAGGTAAAATTAGAATAATAGTGTCATTTATACATTGATCTTGTTAAATAACAATTATTAAAGAACATTTATTTTTAATAAAAACGACACGTAAATAAGAACAAAGAGACTACATCTATGGAAAGAGTTGGGCAACTGTAACAAACCCAAAATTCTCACTATATTAATAAGAACTAAAACACAATTACAAGATTCAAACTATTGAATTATGATCAAAATACTGAAATTACAAGTAACTAGAGGATAAAAGATAAGAATAAGGATGAGAAGCTTAGACCATAGAATGGAGAGGAGAGGAATCAGATTCTTTACTCAACAACTTTCTTAACCCTATTTTCCTTAGAATGTGCTACTTATTAACCTGGATCCCACACATAACTCCTTAATATGGTATTGGGTTGTTTTTGGTATAACAGGCCTTGGCCCATTCATAACAATACTCCTGACTCCAATAAGAACCTTGTCCTCAAGGTTTGAGTAAGCATGAGCATCCCCTGGTACAGTTAGATTGGTAAGCAACAATGAAGAAACTCGGGTGGCTGCCTGGAGTATTATAGACATGGTTGCATCATTCTTGCTTAGCAGCAGATTAACATGGCAAAGATGGGTACCCATGTGAGACATATCCAAAAAGCAATACACCTAATGATATCACCAAAACTTGTTGAAGCACTATTGGCAGCCACATTAAGGATCTTTATCATATTTTTTAGCAGCACTTCACTCAGATGGCAAATAGGAACTAAAATGCCCTTCTCATTCCATTCTTCCTTAGCATCAATCCCTTTTTTATCAAATAAAATATTCCCATAAGTGACCAAAATGTAGGTAGTAGTGTCAGATAATGAGATGCTTAGAATTTCACCAAGGTTACTGTTAGGATCCAAAGGCAGTCCGAGAGAACTTGAATTATGATAAAGATGATACTTCGTAACATGCTCAGACTCGTCGAATCTAGAATTATTCACCTCGAAGTATTGAGCAATAGTTGTAAAAGCTCTCCTTCCACCAACTCTCTCCACTAGAATTGATAACAACCAATTGCAACCATGTTCTTTCTGAGTTACGATAAAACTCTCCGGCATTACTAATTGGAGTTCAGTTATAACTTTCCTCGCAATCACACATTTGTTCAAGAGGATAACAAAAACTAATGCATTACCTAAACCATGATATAATCTATGGCGTGCATCCAACTCTACTATCTCTATGACTCCATAAAGTGTGTAACCAGCAGAGTGCACAGCCTTTTCCTTAGATACACTCGTTAATATTTTTACCTCCCACAACTGTACCATGCCAACAAGAGCAGTTATATAGCGAAGATGCAAGACTGATGTTTGGTGGAAGTTGGCCAAGAACACATCATGCTTAATTGCATAATATTCAGTGAAGACTAGTGAATATGCAATTAAAGGACACGTTAATGCGTTGCAGTTATCGATAACAGAGAACCCCTTGAACCTGTAGAACTTTACACTCCCTAGTTGTTCGGGATCCCACTCTACTCATACGATTTGAATATGCAATTAAGAGAAACTTGTCAGTACATTTCAATGAGAGTAGTTCCTCCACATTCTCTATGTAACCTGTAAGAGCCATTAACCCAAAACCTATTCCCGGATCCCACACACAAAGATCCATTGCAGTTGCCGGAACAGTTACAATAAGCATAAGAAAATTAACAGCAGGAACAAATGGAAATTGACTCAAAATATTTTGACCACTGAATCCCCCAATAGATTTTCCATTTTCCGCGGCAGGAAGCAATCGAACAGAATGCATAGCACTTGTTGATATGGAACTCTCATTCTCCAAAAAGTATTTATCAATAGATAAATCTTTCGTCTTTAAATCAGTTTTCCATTTAGGAGAGCCACTACCAATAGAGTTAGGAACTACATACCTCGTTGGCATATCTTGTTCGAGATGTTTATTTGACAGCATAACTTCACAACCAACAAGAGGAACTAAGAGTGGTACCCCAGTCGCAATTGGACATACTATGTCAGTAATCCGCAAACGTGTATTTGACATCATAGGTCCTTCCGTAGAAAAAGGAGCCAGAGTACCAGATGCATCCCTTTGAAGAGATTTTTCAAACAACTTCACATTATCATGTGATTTGTCCTCCTCGTCGTTATTATATATGTCTGTATCATGTAACACGACAAGAGGTACTTTGGTTTCTGTGCACAAGCTATCATTGTACACATTGGCTACTGTAGATACAAAATGTTCAAAATCATGTACAATAGCTTTCATATCATAAATGTTGGAGCTCACTGTTATGTGTGGAATTTTGTCGAACACCTGGTCTGCCTGTGAGCTTTCAGCATTGCAGGTAGATGCAATGGCAGAGGGCCTTGAAAAATGTCTGGAAGCAGGAAAGGGAGACACCACAACTAATTGTGAAACTATAGGGACATAATTAACAGAGTCAGAATGAACCTGCGAGGAATTAGCTAGACACCCCAACACAGTTATGTTGGTTTGTTGTTGAAATCGCTGAGCAAATGCATCCTTGAAATGGTTCCAATTGAAAAATAGCTTGTTGCGAAACAACCAATCGAACCAAGAAAGAGCTTCACCATCAAGGTAGAAGGAAGGAAGAGGTAGCCAATCCTTATCGTCGAAGCCAAGGTATGTGAAGTACAACTCTGCCCGAAAAATCCAGTTCTTCGGGTTGTCGTTGTCATTGCCACAGAATCTAGGTAGAAACATAGCCGCTATTTTGGAGTCCAATCCGATGGATGAAAGCACCAATGTAACAAACCTGAAATTCTCACTATATTAATAAGAACTAAAACACAATTACAAGATTCAAACTATTGAATTATGATGAAAATACTGAAATTACAAGTAACTAGAGGATAAAAGATAAGAATAAGGATGAGAAGCTTAGACCATAGAATGGAGAGGAGAGGAATCAGATTCTTTACTCAACAACTTTCTTAACCCTATTTTCCTTAGAATGTGCTACTTATTAACCTGGATCCCACACATAACTCCTTAATATGGTATTGGGTTGTTTTTGGTATAACAGGCCTCGGCCCATTCATAACAGCAACAAGCCAGCACAATACCGTCAATATCTGCTTCCGGTAAATGACATTGAAATGAAGGACATTTGGAATTTCACTTTAGTGTTTGAAGCATTCACATGTTCCTCTAAGCTTCTGGCAATGTAATTTCCTTTTGATAATGACAAAACAAATAAAATCTTTATAACATTTATCATATCTATTTAAGGATAGTTTAGATATTTAACTTTTTCTTTTATGTTGCAACTGTTTTGTACATACTACTTATATATAAGAAAATAATTTATCACGATCCAAAAATAGATGTAATGACACTTGTCTATTCCACTAAGACAAGTCAACCTCAATCCAACGAAACGAAAGAAATATGGAAAGTAAAAGAAGAACAACAAAATAGGTGGAAACTTAGTCATTCTAATATAACCCCAAAACCTGGTTTCACATGTACAAGCCTTTAATACATAAAGTGTGAAAATGAAAAATAAGTACAAGTCTCAATGTCTTTGATTCTTAGGTAAAACAAAGCATGACATAAAGAAAAAAGAGAGTATGTTGGGATGACAAACAACACCTCTCAAAGACCTTCAACAAGCCTCGGGCATAAAAGAAGAGCAACCACACAAAATTGGGCTCGGAACCTACACAAGTGTAGAAGCAAGGAGTGAGTACCAAACAACACATACCCAACAAGCAACTTGATAAGCAAAACAAAACTAGCTAGAAACGAGCACCCCTTTCATCCCAACTAAGCCTCTTCAAACTGCAACTTGCATAAAGATTAGCCCAACCTAACAATTCATAATACACAATTCACAAGTTCTCATAATCATAGTCCAGTAGTCACAGTTCAACAACCCTCAAGTAACAAGTAAGACAATCACAAGTGTCACATAGATCAATCACAAGTATTAAACTCATCAAAGTACAATCATAAAGCACACTAAACACAAATCCACATACTTATCACGCAAAATATCAATCGAAACTCATGGGAACCGCCCCTAGTTCATGAACTCACGTGGCAATGACCTTGCATCAATAACACTCGTCGACAATGATCTTGGTATCAATAACACTCGGATGTAATGACCTCGGCATCAATATCACTCACAAAAATGATGTCAGCATCAATAACAATCATCGGGAATGACCTCGGCATCGATAACACTCATCGTAAATGACCTTGATATCAATAACACTCGCCAGCAATGACCTCGATATCAATAACACTCACCGGCAATGACCTTTACATCAATATACTCGCCGACAATGACCTCGACATCAATAACCATCACGATTCTCATCACGGTACTCAAAAATCAATGTAAGTAATCAATTTCACACCACAAGGAAGAGACAATAACTTAAGCTAATCAAGTCCACAATAATGCCATCAAAGCATTTCATCAATCATCACAATAGAGTTCACAACAAGACAATTTCAAAAGGTATTAATACCAACACATTACCTTTTCAACAATCCCTTTTTTATTCATTAAGATTAATCAAATGAAATGATTGAACCCAACATCTCGTTCCCATTTCTCCCCTACACACAAATGAGGGGAAAATGCAATTCTACTAATTTTACAGTGTTTAGGAGACCAATTATCTCAATTTCAATCAAATTCCATCCAAGACTTGAGATTTACCTTTACGAACAATGTCCAGAGCCACACAATCTAAGTCAATCAAGTAATTACAATAAGAATCCGGAATTAACAACACCCAAATCAAACACTTTGGAAAATGGGTCAAAACAACTCAAAACTCAATTTAAAAAATGAGGTTTGAATCCAAAAATCTTTACTTGAAAACATTATCCAAGGTATTTGAAACTCAATGGTGAAAATTATTTCGAAAAAGGATTAAAAAAATCAGTCCATAATCACCATTTTACTAAATTCTTGGGTTCTTGAAGAAAACCCCAATTAATCATTTCAAAACCTTGATTTGAACATTTAATTTCATAAATAATAATGAGTAAATGAATATTTAAGATTAGGAATCGGTACCCAAATATTTCTTCTGAAAAACCTTGTTCAACTCGCCACACATAAGCTTCTAAAACTCAAAAATGGAGAAATGAGGTTGAAACCCCGACTTCTAGAAGATATTTTGTATGGGGGTTCTCCGGGGACACGGACCCCTGCCCGCGAATGTGAACTTCAATGAACAAGCCTTCGATGAATGCGACAGAGCTCTCGCAAATGCAGTGGTCAACAGATAGACCCTCCGTGAACGCGATCGAGTCTTCGTGAATACAGGGTCCCCAATCTTGCCCTACGCGAACGCGATCACCAGCTTCGCGAACGCAAAGTCTTGGGCATCAGAAATCCAAACTAGCAAAGTTAACCAAACTCAAATTCATTGAAGGGACCCTCGGGATTCATGCGGAACTTTGTACATACAAATCAAATATTTAAATTTACCAAACTCGACATTCCGAAACTAATGAAACCATTGAAACATGAATTCGAGATTTGCTTGATCCAAAACTCGTGAAAGTCACAAGAAATGAACATAATGGCTAAAAAGGTCAAAACATGCTCGGGACCTCTAAAAATTCAACCACGCCCTCATGTAGGCCTAAAATCATCCCTTGAATCCAATGGAACTCTCGGAATTTCCATCCGAGCATTCGAACACCGAATGTTGATCAAAGTCAATCAAAAGGCTAAAATTTCACAAACTTCCAACGTAGGACCTCGAAGCCTAAAGACTCTGAATCTAAAACCAGCATCTCATTAACCAATTTCCACATTCTAGGACTTATGGAATCAACAAAATTTAATTCTGAGATTCAAAACTCCAAAGAAAATGAAAAATCACTATTTAATAACCTTTGCCTTTCAAACTTAAAACTTAGAAAGACTACCAGTTTTACACTAAGTTTGAAGCCAACTTTTAAAACTCATACATAAAAGACTTGGGGTCAAGATCGGGAGGGGAAAAATGGTAAATTACAAAAAACTAAACACCAGGCCATTACATTATAAACTACTAAAACTATGTTCATCCTAGAACATAAAGCAAGAGAAATTACCCGAAGCCTAAAAAAATGAGGATATCTGGCATACATATGTGACTCCGTATCCCAAGTCACTTCACCAATTGAACGATTATTCCATTGAACCTTCAGTGAAGAAATCTCCTTGGTCCTAAGCTTCCGGACCTGCCTATCCAAGATGGTTGTAGGCTCTTCCTCAAAAAACAAATTTGGACCCAAAACAACTGAATCAAGAGAAAGTACATGGGAATCATCCAGAACATAATTTTGAATCATGGACACATAAAACACGGGATGCACAACTGACAAGCTAGGTTGCAAGGCCAACTTATAGGCCACCTCTCCCATTCGACTCAAGATCTCAAAAGGTCTAATGAATCTAGGGATATGCTTGCCCTTCTTTTTTAACCTCATCTCACCCTTCATGGGTGACAGTCAGAGCCAAATGTGATCACCCTCCATAAACTCTAAGGCTTAGACCCTTCGGTTTGTATAACTCTTCTGTCGACTTTGGGCTATCCATAGTCTATCAAGAAATCATACCGACCTGCTCCATAGAATCTCTAAGCAAGTTTGTATGCAAAGAGTCCATCTCAGCTAAATCAAACCATCCGATCGGAGATCTACACCGTCTGTCATACAATGCCTCAAATGGGGCCATCTAAATACTAGAATGGTAACTATTGTTGTAGGAAAACTCAGCTAAAGGAAAATGTTAATACCTTCTAGCACATAAATCAATCACACAAGCTCAAAGCATGTGCTCCAACACCTAATTGTTCACTCGGATAGCCATATGTATGACGGTGGAAGGTTGTACTCATATCTAACCGAGTACCCAAACCATGTTGTAGAGCCTTCCAGAAATGGGAAGTGAACAAGAAACCTCAATCAAAGACAATGGAAATAGGAACTTTGTGTAGTCGCACAATCTAACTGATATAGAGCTGGGCTAACTTCTTCACCGTATACTTCACCTGAACAGGAATGAAGTTGGCAGACTTGGTCAACCTTTCAACAACGACCCAAACAGAATCATAACCACCCATGGTGGTAGGTAGACCCGTAACAAAGTCCGTAGTGATCCTCTTCCACTTCTAAGTAGGAATATGCATTCTCTGATATATATACCTCTAGGATGTTGGTGCTCACACTTACATGTTGGCAAGTCAAGCACCTGGAAACAAAATCTGCAATAAATATCGTCATGCCACACCACAAAACATCTTCACCTCTCTTAGATGGATGGAATATCGAGAACAATGGGCCACTTCAAGAATCAGTCTAATCAACTCGCCCACCTTGGGCACACAGATCCTGCCCCACCTTGAATGAGAAACAACTTCTCATTATCAAACTCGCACTCATGGATCTGCTCAACTAGGGAAGAATGAGCCTCTACGAACGCAATTAAGCCACCGTTCTCCTAAAAAATCTATAACCAGACAAGCATATTGGATAATATCTAAACATCTCTAGACATGGCCTCTCCTTCACACTAATAGCGGTAAGAATTTATATGCTAGAAGTCTTTCTACTCAATGAATTGGCCATCACATTGGCCTTCCCTAGTTGATGCAAGATGGTGATGTGATAGTCCTTCAGTAGCTCAAGTCATCAGCATTGTCTCAAGTTCAAATCTCTTTGACTGAAGATATACTAAACACTCTGATGATTAGTGAAGGCCTCACAATGTACCCGACGGATAATGTCAACATATCTTAAGCACAAACCCTACAACAACCAATTATAAGTCATATATATAATGTCAACATATCTTAAGCACAAACACTACAACTACCAACACTAAATCATGAGTAGGGTAGTTCCTTTCATGGGTTTTCAACTGTCTAGAGGCATAGGCGACCACCTTACCTCTTTATATAAAAACACCACCTAACCTAACTCTAGAAGCATCACAATATACGGTGAAGTCTGCACCCTTTTTGGGTAAAGTCAAAATAGGATTTGAAGTCAATAAGGTCTTGATCTTTTGAAATCTCTCGTCACACTCATCAGACTATTGGAAGCTCACACTCTATCGAGTCAATCTAGTCAAATGAGATGCAATACTGGAGAAGCTTCGAACAAACCATCTGTAATACCCTGCAAGTTCCTTAAAGCTTCGGATTTTAGTAACTGACATAGGCCTAGTCCAACCTCTAATTGCCTCGATCCTTAATGGATCCACCCAAATACCCTTCTTAGACACCACGTGTCCATAAAAAGCAACTAAATCAAGCAAAAACTCACACTTCAAGAACTTGGCATATAAATTTGTTTCCCTCAATCACTGGAGTACAATCCTCAAATGTCGATCGTAATCCTCCTGGTCTTGCAGTATACCAAGATGCCATCGATTAACACTATCACGAAGGAGTCCAAATACGACTACAACACCCCATTCATTAACTTCATGAATGTAAGAGAGGCATTAATCAAATCGAAAGACATCACAAGAAAGTCATAGTGCCCATAACGGGTCATGAAGGTTGTCTTAGGGATATCTGATGCCCTAATTTTCAACTAATGATAGTTGGACCTCAAATCAATATTTGAAAACAAAGATTCTCCCTGAAGCTGATCAAATAAGCCATCGATACGAGGAAGAGGATACTTTTTCTTCACTGTCACTTTGTTGAACTATCGATAATCAAAACACATCCTCATGATAACATCATTCTTCCTCACAAACAAAATAGGATTACCACACAGAGAAACACTACGACGAATAAATCTGTTTCTCAACAAGTCTTATAGATGATCCTTCACTTCCTTCATTTCGGTTGGAACCATATAGTAAGAAGGAATACAAATGGGCTTGGTGCTCAGCTCCAAGTCAATAGCAAAATTAATATCTCTATCTAGAGGAAAACTTGGAAGATCAGTAGGGAACACATCCAAAAACTCTCAAACCACGAGCATAGAATCCATGGGAGGTGGCTCAATACAAATAAAGGCCAAATAAGACAAACACCCTCTATCAACCAATCTCTGAGCTCGAATGAATGAGATAATTTTTCTGGGGTAAGAACTACTAGCACTCTTCCACTCAACTCTCAGAATACCCGACATAGGTAAGGTCACACTCTTAGCATAATAATCAAAGATAACATGATGCGGTGAAATCCAATCCATAACAAGGATAATATCAAAGTCTACCATTCCAAGAATGATCAAGTCTACCCAAGTGTCATACCCAAAAAATAAACAAGACAAGATCGATACACTCGATCCACTACTAAGAATTGACCCACTAGTATAGAAACATGAACATGGACAAGTATGCTATCAAACATAATATCAAATACGACAGCAAAATGGGTAGAGACATATGAAAAAGTGGACCCCGGATCAAATAATACAGACACATGTTGGTGGCACACTAGGACGATACATGTAATCACAACACCAGAAGACTCAACCTCAAGCCTCCTTGGAAAAAGACATAACACTAGCCTTCTCGCCCCTACAATCTAAGTAGAATCCCGACCTCTTCCCTATTGAACTGGAGAACCCCTACCAGAAGCCCTATGACCTCTACTAAACTAACCTTTACCTCGACCCCTATTCAAAGAAGCTAAATCTTTAGAGATGGAGAAGCTGAATAAGAATGTAGGGATCCTGAGTGGGTCTGTAGAGGACAATGTTGAACCATATGATCTAGATATCCACATCTAAAACAAGACCTTAGCACAAATAACTATTGTGATGGACTAGATAAGCTACCATTGCCACCTCAACTAGAACTATAGAGCCTTCGAGATGTTTGCTCGTTCTCAGTTGCTGGTATCGATGCATGATCAGGCCCACGATGCTAAAATGAGCTACCACCCTTATGATAACCTCTGTTTCCAAATGAGGTGCCAGAAAACTCACCAAACGATCGGACCTACTTGGAGTCCTATAACACCTCAGAAGTTGGAAAGTCGAGTTGGAAAGAAAAGTTGTAGAAAATTTACTGATGTTAAGTGTTTAGATTCGAAAGAATGCACTCTTATTCATATGAATCATGCATTCAAGCTAAAAGCGAGATGTACTCGCCGACTCTCTTCTCTAAGTCTTGTTTCAGGTGTTACCCTTTAAAAGAGGATTATGTTTTAGAGCTTGGATAGTTTTTCACCCAAAAAGATAGTATGAGTTACAATGTTATAAGCACTAGTAGTAAAAGTGCCCATAGTTAGAAGAATACATGTAGAAGTATTGTAATGTAAGAAATGGAGATAGTGATGAGGCAAATTATGTTATTGCAGTTATGCATGTGCACCCAATAAATTATTAATAAGGAGTTTTCCCTTATGAGTTGACTAAGAAGTGATGAGTTTGTGTAGATTTCAATATAAGAAAGAGTAAGAGTTACTAGTATGGATGAGTTAGAGTATACTTTAACCAGAGAAGGGAGTTTATGTCAATGTAACATTGTGACAGTGAAAGCCAAGCATCGGTGTTGAATAAAAGAGCACAGTATTCATGAGGTGATAGATCTTAGTTAGGCTTATGATATTTTTTTGGAGAGTCGTGATGTTCATAGGGTTATAGAACTAATTTGGCAATGATGTATATTGGATGGGTAAATATTACTTAAGTTGTGAAAGGAAGCATGACGGTAAACTGTAAGTATATAGATTGAGGGATAAAGATTGACTACTTGTCATGAGGTCTTAGTGAGTGAGTGTTTCTTAATTTAATCTAGTAGTGTTAAGTTAGTATAGTATGTGATCAATTATATTGATATCCGTGGTTAGTACTAGACACTAAGCTTAATTTGAGATGAGTGTCATAATAAAAAAAAAAGATGGCAACATGAGGGGGAGGATGTTAATTTTGAGATCTGATCTGGTGGATTTGAGATAGAGTAAGTGAGGAATTTAGATGTTAGTTGCAATGAGTGCGAGTGGTACAAGTGTGGGATTCTGACTTTTAGATGAGAGCAATAAAGTGTGGCTAAGTCATTAGAGTAACAATAGCATTAAGATGTGTACCCGAAATCATATGTAGTCAAACGAGGTTCCAGTTAAGTTTATGATTTTGATGTGTACCTACATATTATATTTGGGTTGTTTTCTCATATGGAATAGGCTGATGTAAGATTTTTTCCCCTTAAGAGTTAGATTAAGCAGCTTGATAAGTTAATGTAGGTAACAATTATAGAAAGTCTTCTATAGAAGCCAAAAGAAGTTACAAAAAGTATCTCAGAAAGAAGCCTTTGAAGGAAGCTTAGTGCATGCGTGTCGAGAGTTTAGTAGCAATGAGAGTATCATTTTCTGATTACTAGAGAAAAATAAATATAGACTAGTTTAAAGATGATGTAATAGATCCATAGCTTTTAAATGACAGCTTCAGATCTAAGGGGGAGATGATAAGATGAGAAACCAAGTTAAGTGTTGAAAATCAGATAGTGATGTATTCAGAAAGATTTAGAGTGATAAATCAATTCATTTGTACTCTAGCATATTCCTCAAAGTTCAGTCGTTACAATATCCATTTAATGTTGATTAAACCCAACGAAGAGTTGGGGTCGAACTCACAGGGAGCGGTACATGTTCAAATTAAGTTATGAAGTACAAATGTGGTCTAAATAGTTATAGGAATAGAAATTGTCGAAAATAACAAATAAACAAGTCAAAGGGGGTGATAACAAATGTCAGATAGGGGGTTTAGATTTGCAACTATCAGCTACAACACAATCAAACAACAATGAAATAACAATATAGAGAGGAATTCTCGGGATGTGATTGATTAAAGGCAAATTTTGCTATATGGGTAATTGAAACTACTAATAAATAGCTAAATATCAGTGGGGAGGATGGGCTATGATTGAAATAGCTTTCTCTTGAACAACTACTTCGACTCAAGTGATTTCTCTAGAACATCAACAAGCTTAAAAAATAAGAACAACCCACAACCTTAATACATCCTCTCTCTCTCGAGCAAGATGGGTAGGATTCGATTTAGGATTCACTCTTTCAAGCTGAACCCACATCAACCCAATACCTACAAACCATTAATCAAAAGCTTTGGTTAAAAAACCTCTCTCTCAATCAAGCTAAGAACTCAAAGTTAGAACTGCATTTGCAACTACAATTCATAGATTAAAACACAACTAATGATTAAACTCACTTCAATATAGCATTTAAATTAGTAATAACCAATACCCATAAGCTAATTCAACCCATAATCACATAGTCACACCCCAATAATTTGGGTTTTAGCTAAACATTATAAAAAGATAAAAACAATTACCAACTAGATGATCCATCCGCTGGGTAATAGTCTCCAAGCCTTTACAATGTTTTGCAAAAGTTAAATTAAAAAATCCACTTGCAAATCTTCAAGTTTGAGCCTCCAAAAAACTTCAAAGTCTACAATGGAACTCTAAAACTCAAAAGAAAACTTTTCTTAGTGATAACTAGATACTCAATTTACAGTTCAAAATTCAATTTATAGTTGCCCATAATTTGGCCTGAAAAACCATTAGGTGAGGTAAGTCGAGATCGCCGAGTGGTTCGACGATCCTTCTTTCACTCTCTTCCATCACCATTTTGCATTGGTTCTCAGCATCCTCAAGTTCTGTAACTTTGGGCGATCTAATTTGTCATCGTGAAATAGATTGACAATTCGTCGACTACCTATTTCTGTCACCGACTTGGTTTCTTCCCTCAGGGCTGGCACACTGGAACTTTAGGCGGTCTAAAGAGCCACTCGGTGGCTCGCCGAGTGGTCTTGGCGATCACTATGGTTGCTCTTCTCCATGTTTTTAGCTTGTTTTGTTCCTTTTTGCATATTAGTGTCCTTGATTTGCTCCTTAGTCCACATACCTGGAATTAAGGCTTTAACATCAGTTTATAGCATAAATTAGGCATTTGAGGACACTAAAACTACCAAAACAAAGCCCTAAATGAGTCCAAATCTCAGACTCATCAGATGCCTCTAATATCATAGTCGTGTTCATGACCTATGCTCATGCACTATAAAAAAATTTACATCTATCCTAAGTTCATGGAATGAACGGCAAAGACTTTATCCCATTGATCCCAGTCTTATTCCATAAAGTTATCGCTATCAGCCTCATGATATGAACTTATTCATATAAGCACTCATATCTCATAGTATGCTCAGTCTTGAAAATTCATGATTTAATATCAATGGCTAACAAAATAACGTTATATCATGCATATTCTTATATCATACCTCTTGACTGAATCGTACTTATGATCTTTCAACCTAAACTCTTTGAGTGATCCTTTTTCAATTTTGATAGCAATTCTAATGATAGTAGTTGAGTAGTGATAGAATGAAAAGGTTGATGTCTCTTATTATGGCAGTGGAGGTTTTCTTATTCCATCTAAAGTATAATGTGGACGAGGAATAAGATGGTGTTTTACTATAAGTAATAGTTAGATGAGAGCAATTAGTAGGTTCCCGATAGTAATATGTGAAATTGCAATCGGTAGAGATGATGGGAGAATATGAAATTCTTAGAAAGATTGATTAGTAGGAGTCCATGGAGTGATTATAGTACTAGGCTTGAAGGTGGTGATGATGCATTAGGTGTTTCTTGACATGGGCTAAAGGTTGGTTGAATGCAGTTATAAGGAGAAACATTCTTTGGACGAGATTCCCTATAGAGGAATATAACCTAAATCTTGTGGTTTAGATAAGTATAACCATCTCATGTTTAACACCTTGTGAATTAGAGATTAGACTTGAGCATAGTAAGAGCAAGCGATTTGACTTCGACTTTTGTAAGAGTAGTCATATACTCTAATGGGAGCTATGAGTTGCAGCTAATAAAGTGTACTAATCCGAAAGAAAAGCAAAGTTGAGAAGTGTTTCTAAACTTAAAAGCTACCAGTCATATCTAGGGCTGGGCATAATATGGTTAAAACCAAAAAAAACGACCGAATCGACTTTTTTTAATTTCGGTTTCGGTTTTTCGGTTATTTCGGTCGGTTTCGGTTTCAATTTTGAATATTTCAGTTTTTCGGTTTGGTTTTTGGTTTTTAGCTAAAAAAATCTGGTTAACCGAAAAACCAAAATTATATATATATTCTTTACACCCCTTAATTAAATTACTTCAGCAGCCCATGCCCAGCCGGCCCATTTTCAAAATTAGGCCCAAATTCCAATAGAAATCCCTAAACTGATAACCTGAAATCCCTAACACAATACAAATCACAGTAAGCTCTCATCTCTCAACTCTCGTCACTCGTCAGTCGTCTCGTCTCAGTTACGACTTACGCCGCAACTCGTCTCTCAACTCTCATCTCTTGTCTCTCGTCTCTCAGCTCGTCATCTGTCATCTCTAAAGTCGTAGGCCAGCCGCTACTCCTTGGCTCCTCGCTGAGTGCTCGCAGGCTGCAGCCCACAACTGCTCAGTGGTCGCGACTCGAAGGTCAATGCTTCTATATAGAGAATATCAACTAGGTGAGTTTGGAGAGCAAAAGCAAAATTGTATGGCATAGATTGTTAGAGTTTCGAGAGTATTGTTAAGTGTTGATTGTTATTTGTTGTAGAAGTTGATGTTGATTGTTGTATTATTTGAACAGCAACACAGCCACAACCCACATGTCACTGTTAATTGGTAAGTTGCAAGTTAAATGTTATTGAAATTTGAAGGCAAAAGGCAAACTGTATGGGGTAGATTGTTGGAGTTTGGAGAGTATTGTTGAGTGTTGATTGTTATAGAAGTTTGTTGATTGTTGTATTATTTGAACCGCAACCTGCAACACAGCCACAACCTACAGGACACTGTTAATTAAATTTGGTTAAACCGAAAACCAAACCAAAATTGTAATAACCGAACCGAATCGAATTTATTTCAGTTTGGTTTGGTTTCATATTTTTGCCAACCGAAAAACCAAACCGAACCGACCGAACGCCCAGCCCTAGTCATATCACTCAAGGCATAGTAGTCATATTCTTACTTCGTGCCCGGATACCTTTTTTCATGTCATGGCCTTTAATCTTGAAATCTTATGTGAGTTTCGCGCCAAGCATGCTCGAGTCCGGTTTGAAAAACACTATGTATGAATCACTTCCTCCTATGTTAGTAGACAAGTTCAAAATTCCAAAAGATAGAAAGAGTAACTCCTTTCCTTTCCATGCTCAGATCATCCATCATTCTAGGACAAATGATTCCAAGGGAGAGATATTGTAACACCTAAAAAATTTCTAAGCTAAGGCCTGAACCATTCACTATATGCATATAAAAATTGTATCGGGATAAATTTCTCATACGTGTAAAGGTCATTTCATTGGTGTTCGAATGATTTAGATATGACTTAAGGTCACAACAACCCCCTAGCACAAAGTTCAGTTGAAAGTTTCAATATCAATTAAGTTTTGACATAAGATTCTACTTAGCTCAACTTCAAACAAACATATATCCTATCACATAATGAATTAGGTGTCTCATGACCTACGAAATTGAAGAACGTTGAGTACTATTTCCAAGGCCATCAAGTTTGCCTTATTTCGAGTTCG
Source organism: Solanum chiquidenum (assembly GCA_029582725.1). Taxonomy (NCBI): domain Eukaryota; kingdom Viridiplantae; phylum Streptophyta; class Magnoliopsida; order Solanales; family Solanaceae; genus Solanum; species Solanum chiquidenum. Next base: position 24,256 of record JAJOOS010003111.1, on the reverse strand, counting down.
GAGTAAAACGTTATGGTTACTTTACTAGAGATTGTCATATCAAAGTTTTCGGAGTCTGTGAACGATGAATCAAACCTACGATCCATAGGTTGAACGACGACTCGTCCTTTCAAGAAGTCGAAAAAGTATTGGGAGTCAAATTTTGGGACCCAATTCCTATGGATGCATTATATGGGTCGTAAGAACTACTATGGGTCATTGTTTGGACCCGTAAATGGCGTTTTGAGCTTTAAAAATTCAATATAATTTCTACGGATGAGATCTACGGTCTTTAGCTCAAACCACGAACCGTAGATAGTCTCGTTGATAGTTTTCATCAGTTTTTAAAGAGGGGTAGTTTAGTCTTTTACCACCTATTCTAAGCCTAAGCCATGACCCTTTTTCACCTAATTAAGGATCTAAACAGTGTTAATACATTATTTTACGTTCTTTAACACTTCAAAGACCTAAGAGCAAGGATTCAAGAGGAGAAAAACTACGATTTTCAAGCGTTCTTCGAATTTCATCGATTTCACCAAGAACTTTGTTCTTTACAGGTATGTAAGACTATCATAATGTTGGACTAATTCATCCTCACGCCCTACATCTATTTTTAAATCAGTAAAAGAGTAACCTAGGATTTTACCCTTAGATTTGACTATTCTTGAGATGAGTTGATGTTGAGTTTTGAGTTTTTGAGGTTTTGTTTTTTTAAAATTCTATTCCGAATTATTGAATTGCTATATGTTATGCATTGAGATTCTGGAGTTGATTTGTTCATGTCTATATTTCAAACTGAACCTTATTAATTGAGTGCTCTTGAGATGATTAGTATCGTTGAGTTCTGATTATTAAGTTTTTCTATATTGTTATTGAGATCCTTGAGTTGAGTTGTTCATATCAATATTTCAGCATGAACCCTATTTTTAGTTATAAATTTTTAAAATATTTTAAAGCAAACATTTTTGTTTTAAATTGAGTTTTTTGAGAAAGTAAAGAGGAGTTTAAGAAAGAGTTTTAACCAAGATTTGACCAATAGTATAAGAAAACTAAGTATTTCCCAAATGTTTCATTTTTATATGAAGAAAGAGAGTATTATTTTGAGAAATGTATAATAGTTTTCACAAAGATTGAGTATAAAGCAGTTACCTCTTAAAGAGGCCCTTTTGAGTAATAATTTAAACCCAGAGAAATTATTATTTTTACATTGAGCAAATAGAAACTTTGTTTTCTAAATAAGCAATGAGTTTAGAGATATTTCAGAGCAATTACCGCTTTTAAGAGAATAATTTGAGAAATTATCTCAAACCAGAGAAAGAATATGTTTAATACATTTGAGCATGAGTATATATATTATTGGGAGTAGTATTGAGCACCGATATAGGGATAAGTTGAGACAACTCAAAATCCTCATTAACCATGTCTTTACAACATGGGTATAGGATCATACTTTTTAGATGAATCTGTCTTTCATAGTGGATCCACTTAGTTGAGAGGTTCTATACCCCGACACGATATTTGACATCGTGTAGCTCATCGTGTAGCTCATAGTGATGGTTGTCGGTTAAAGAATATCTCAAATAAGAGTAAAGAGTATTTTATTTTATTTTTATATACATCCTTGAGTTAACATCTTTTATTTATGAAGCTTTAAATGTTTCCACCTCTTATGATGGCATTGTATTGCGTTAAGGTGATGTGAGTATTCTTCTTGCCTTATCAGTTCAGTTATTTATTCATTTAGCTTTATTACATACTCGTGCATTCAATGTACTTATGTCATTCAACCTGAATTTTTTTATGATGCAGATACATGTGTTCAAGATCATCAACTGATGCTTCGTTGAGATCACTTTGCACTCTAGTTAGCTTTTGGTGAGTCTCCTTGCATTTTGAACGACTTCACTTTTATTTTCAGTTTAGTCATTTTAGGGTGTCACGAGTCTTGTCTTGACATCCATGTTAAACTATAAAGGCTTCACAAATAGATAGAGTTGAGGAGTCTCTCATTATTTACTTTTCCTTGAGATGTTTTGCAAATTGTTATTATTGTATTAAGTATTTTTTTAGACAATATGGGTTGATGATTTTACAATTTTAATGATTTACTTCTTTTTTAAGACTTTAAATGCTTAAGTTAGTCTTTCGCTTGTATTCAGCTAGGATGAGGATTGACTTGGGGGCCAGCATTGGTTCTCTAGTGTTGGCCACGTCTAGGGTGTAGGCGTAAATCGTGACAAACTCACAGGCATCCTGACTCTCTCATGTTCTTCTCCTATCATTACAGGCCCAGTAATGGATAGAAGAACTAATTTGTATCAGAAACCTCATCCATCTTGGGGTCATAGTAGCAATAGGTTGAGTACCTCAAACCTGAGTAATCGACATTACGGGACTGACTCCAGTTACTGCCAACCATTTAAGAATTCTAGTACTTGCTGAACAACCTCATAATCCATAGGAGGAAGACATGTACCCTCAACTTTGCTTCCACCTCTAGCTCAACATCATCTTCTACCTCTATGTCAACATTTTCCTAAACATAGTTCTAGAGTGGGGGAGGGATCACTTGCCTTGGTCCAACTCCTGTCTGAGCTTTACTACTAGTGGGTGTTGCTCTTCCTCTACCCCTACCCCTACCCCTTCCCCTGCCTCTGCGGCGTACTCGAACTTATGGCTCCTCTGTTGGAGATACTACCATGGCACTTTTGCGTCTTGTATCAACCATCTACATGCATAAGAGTGAATGATTTGTTTCTTCTATCAACTATCTACATACATAAAAGTGAATGATTTAGATACTAATTTAGATCACCAATTACCAATTGGAACCACGTTATAATACGGAGGAAGAAAGAAGATATAATTTCCTAAAGTCTTGTAGCCTTATGCAGAAAAGTACAGACGTTTTAGTATTGTTCCATAATACTCTACTAGACTTGTTTTGGTACAATGAGATCAACAAACCTAGGGATCTAGTATCAAGTTTTGTCACAATCTAACTTGTCATCAATGATACTCAACTAACCCTCCAATGGGAGAACCAACTATCGTCCCAACTGCTAGCCCATCAAGCCATCCTTAAGAAACAACTCATTAAATAGATCAACTAAAAAAATAGATTAAAACAAATAAAAGTTAAAGTTCCCATACACTCAATCATTTATCCCCAAAAAAATTGAAAGTTGTATTACCAAAACATCTAACAAGTAAGGAATATGGGATACAATCCCAAACAAGAACATAAATTATAATAGTCTAAAAGTGTCTAAGTTCAAAAATATGTACAAAGTGATAGAGAAGAATCTATGGCACCCAGAAACAGTAGCTCACCCTTGAATTCAGATGTTGAGCGTCTCACAACTAAGGCCTCGTAGCAGCCCTCTGAATATTTCTTGTACTCAATAAAGAAAGAACAAGTACAATATCAATTCACAAACCATAGTACTTATAGAATCATTGGCTAGTTCTAGCGATAAAAATGTAAACATGAAACCAAAACACAATAATACAAGCCTACACATATGTTAACAAGTCACAACAAACATAGATTTCATTCAGAAATATTGACTTAACAAACCCATGAAAGATGTCTCACATGATCACAGTAACACACATTCGGTTCTCTCATAGAATCCACACACAAACTGTTAATGTACTGACATGGTACCCGAGACAACCGAATGATATTTTGTACCAAGTGTGGTACTAGAGCCATCCGTTAGTAATATGTACCGACATGGTACCCGAGAAAACCAGTAGTACAAATAACATGCACAATCACAATAACAATGAACAGCCACACTTGAAGACACTAGTAGATTAAATAGATTCATTCCATGAGATTATCAACATAATGTCATTTCACATTCATCCCTTATGTTTTTCCCACATGCATTGCTCAAGTAATACTATAAATCAGTTAACATGCACACATTACATAACTTGGAAAACAAACAACCATTATCTACCTCGAAACAAGCCTAAATGCTCTAAAGAACTTGAACTTTTCCCTTTTGTAATGTCATGACTTGTTCTTGGTCTAAAATAATTACAAAATAGCATAATCAATGAACAATGACCTAATTAAACTTGAATTATAACTTAATCCTAACATAGGCCAATTTCATTATGATTCTACCCAAACCAAGGCTTTTTCCTGCATTAATTCAAGTAAAAATTCTCCCATAAGAGTACAACAATAGATTATAAGGCTTAAGAATTGAATTATGAGTTAGGGAGTAATTAACTTACCTTTACCAAAGAGATTGGTGGAAAACTGAAGAAAAATATCCTTAATCACCCTTTCTTTCACGATTAACCAGCTATAGCGGCCCCACCATTGCGGGATCCCACTAGCTATAGCAGTTTGCACATACCTCGATGTTTTAAAAAAACTCTTTCACACCAAATTTGATATCGGAATTTCTACTAATCCAAATTCACTTTTGAAAAGTCTTGTGGACTCCTTAACGTCTTAGCTAAAGGAAAATCCGATCCATCCTTAGACATTATCTCCAATGCTTTCCCGGATTGCCCTAGACCTCAAATTTTCTAACATAGCCTAAGATTTTCAAGCCACAACCCAAAAAGTTTTCTGGCTCGATCTTTCCCCATTGGTTTACTCATAATGACTGTAGACACGTAATTTTTTATCAAAACTTAAGTTTAACACCTTTTTTAGAGCTTGAATATTTTATAAAAATCTAAATTAAATATTTTGACTTTTACCATATTTTATTAACTTTATTTTAAAAGATTTGAAAATAACAAAAAATATATGTTTTAGTTTAAGTTTATCTAGTATTTCTTATTTATAATTTATTATTAGCTACTCAATTTTTGTTAGTTTAAAAATATTATATTATATTATATTAATTATTTAAAAAATAAAATAATAACCCGCACTATCCCACTTACCCTTCCATATTCCACAACTCCCTCACATCTCTACCCACTACCCCACTTACCAAATTCACAACAACAACAACAACAACACAGAACACTACATATATACACACCCCTATTATACTATATACACATACCTACACGACACACACAAAAGAAAAACCCAACAATCAGCAAACAAAAAAAAAGAAGAGAAAAAAAAACTATCCTACAAGCAAAAAAACTTACCAAAAAAACATATACAACACACACAAAAGCATACGCAGGGAGGTGACCATCAACACATTTTCGTTTTTTCTTCAGACCAACACACAGACACACACACACGACACTTAAAAAAAAGTAGAGAAAAAGCATTTTTCATTTCCTTTCACGGACAGCAACACAAAGAGTAAAAAAGAAAGAAAAACACACAATTCCAAACTACACACAACACAGCACCGCGAGAATAAAAAGAAAAAAAGAAAAAAACATGCAGCAGCCCCAAAAAAAAAAGGGATACGCACAAATGAAAAAAGAGATAGTTAAGTCGAGGTTTACTTCGTGGCTTCGAGTTTGTGGTTCCTTATCGAGATTGTTTTCTTTTTCGTGAATTGATTTTCACAGGAGGTACCATTTAATTTTATTGTATGATTTATTTTTCATGAGTATATAAGACGTGATTCCAATGTTATGAAGTCGCTCGAATATGTGTGTTTAATTTTGACATTATAATATTGAAATCTATTTGAACCTTTTATATTATTAAATTTAGAATAAAATTGTATAACATGTGATTATTTCTTGTATGTTTAAAGGTTCTTTTCCCACTCTTTTTCTTAGTTAATTATCGAAAGTTTTGATGTTTATGCCTTGTTAATTTTAATGAATTCTTTGTTAGGTGTAAATACAAAATTTCAACAAGTTTACTGACTATGGTGCACATGTTTAAGGAAATATTATTATTATTATTATTAAATAATGAGATATTGATAATATTATTTTAAAATAACGAGAGATTGATAAATTTTGATTGAATAACTGTCGTTGGGCACCACTTGATTCATGCTTAAATATTGACAAACTAATTTTGGTAGGTAAATTTAGACATATTAAAAATGGTTTCAATTAAGAATGTGGTTACACATCTTTTTTTTGAGACATTTAAAAGAAATTCAAGGATTCAGTAACGCACATTGACCAAATACTTTTTAATAATTAAGTTTCATTAAATTTAAACTAAACTTTATAGACAGATATAATTAAGAGATACATTCGAGAGAAGAAAACAGTTATGCTTCTAAGCTATTGTATGCTAAAATCGAGAATGCAGTTATGCATATGGTTTAAGACCAATAAAACTTCAACAAAAAAAAGTAAAAGCAAACCATGGCATGTAGACACAAATTATCCCAAATATATTAAGATAAGTGTAAGTCAATAAAAGCGTCTGTGCTAGAACCACGGGACTCGAGGGATGCCTAATACCTTCCCCTTGGTTAACATAATTCCTTACCCGAATTTCTAGTTCGTAGACCAAAATAAAGAGTCATTTCCTTTTGATTAGGGATTAACAATAAGGTGACTTGGAACACCATAACTCAATTCCAAGTGGCAACTCCAAAAAAACTAATAAAATAATCCCTAAATCAATACCGTCACTTAAATTGGAAAAAATCTTCCACCATGCAAAAAAGGGTTGTGACATCTCAGGTGTAACATCTTGCAATCTGAAATAACTAGGAAGAAGCAATTAATTGGAAATAGTCATTTTTGGAAAGAATGAAAATCTGGAAATTTGTTTAAGTTAGGAAAAGTTGAGTTTTGGTCAACTTCAAACGGCCATACCTCCTAGCTCAGGACGAGTTAGGTGTACTTCCAGATTTGGTTGGAAATCTCTTGGAATGATATTTCCAATGCCGCCAAGTTTGCGCGATTTCGAGATCGTATGAGTAAGTTATACCATTTGGAAGTTGGGCTGTAGGATTAAGGAAAGTCTAATCCAGATTTTGGAAGGGTAATTTAGTCTTTTCTTTACCTAATTATTCTAATTCATTTTTAGGAGATTAATTGGGGTAAAACCAGATTTTGGTCAGTTTAGAAAAGTTAGAGTTCACGCTAGGGCTTGGAGAAAAGAGAAAGTAGGAGAAAGGAGAAGAGGAAGCAAGATTCGTCGACTTCATCAAGGATAACTTGTGGATTTCGTCGGGGGTGATCCCTAAAAAGGTATGTGAGATCACATAGCGTTGGGTTAGTTCGCCCATGCGCCAACCATGATTCAATTCAGTGAAATTAAGTCTTTGAAAGTTTAGAAATTGAGTTCTTGATGAACATTGTTGAAGTTTCGTTTGAATTTCTTGTGTGTTGTGTTGTTGATGGTTCTTGCGATTTGATTCGTGCTTACAGGTGTAATTTCGGTTTGAATCTATCATATATTGAGAGTATAAATGATCCTAAGTATTTAAGGAAAGAACCGTTGAAGTTTAGAGGGTTTAGAGATGAAAAAACGGAGGAGAAAAGTCGTCAAACACCTGGGGATAAGGGTGGGGCGTCGCGCCAGCCTGCACTGCCCAAAAGGGTCTCTGAATCTTCACCCTTGGGGCGCCGCGCCAGCCAGCGCACCCCAGACCAGTCCCTGAATGTTGAGGGCTGGCGGCCCGCGCCTTTCAGAGCGCCAAGAACGCCAATTCTCCCCATTCGTTCCCCACCTTTTAGTACTTGTTCCTTAGCAATGTACCTATGTTTTCTAGTCGATTCCAACACTCTAAGGTACATCTAAACATCATGAAATCATCCATAAACATGAGATCATGAACCTTGAATTCATAATCCAATTCAAGGAAAGTTAGGATCAAAGTCAAGAGAAGTAAAGAGTCAAGTCTAGAAGTTAAGAAGCAAGTCAAAGCAAAGTTTTTAAAGTTTTCAAAAGTCTTTAACAAATGTTTTAACCTTGTTTTAAGACTTAAGTTTCAAGTTAAGAAAGAGTAAAGAGTTGAGTTCATTTCTCAAAAATTTATAAGGGAACTAAGTATTCCCACGAGTTTTAAATGTTTTCACATTTGAATAAGAAAGGGAAACATCGATTCCAATAGAGCTGTTAAGTTAAGTTTTGAGTAATTATCTCAAACCAAAGAAAAAGTTTTGATTTTTAAATCATATGAGCTAAGTATATTTTGGGAGTAGTATTGAGCACCGATATGGGCATGCGAGTTCATATTAACTCAAGTCGCCATAAACCATGTAGCCATCATGGGTAGTAAAGGATCATTCTTTTTAGATGACTCCTTAAGATGCTTTTAGCATAGACTAGTGGATCCACTAAGTTAAGCATTCCATATGACGACAAAGTATAGGACAGTTTTGGTAGCGTGGGCAAGACGTTGTATCACCACTTAGGCTCATAGTGGTGGTTGTCGGTTAGAGAACCTCCCACAAAATTATATTACTTTATTATATGAGTAAAGTTGAATTTGTTATTGCATTTTCTTTAACGAACTAAGTTGTTTTTATTGTTTTATAAAGATTTTCATATATTGCATGTGTTCATTGCTTTATTTTGAGTTAAGATATTCATGAGTTGAGAAGACCCAAGGTAAGTGTTTCTTTCAGAATCTTTTCAAGCCTATATATTGTTTAGCATTCCAACTCGCATACTCATACATTCAATGTATTGATGTCAGTTGGCCTGCATCGTCTTATGATGCAGCTGCAGGTAATCAGTATCAGCATCCAGTGCTTCGTTGATCCATCTTGAGCACTCAGAGTCTGTGGTGAGCCTCCTTTCATTCTAGTTTAGTTCATTAGGATGTTGTGGGGTTTGTCCCATCATCTCTCTCAGTTGTTTTAGAGGCTTCATAGACAGTTAGTTATTAGTTATGTAGTCTTCTCATTTTATCTTATGTTAAGACTTGGGTTGCCATTTTGGCCAAGTGAATGTTTAATTCTTTTAACATTCTAAGTTATATTATTAAACTATTTGAGTAAGTTCATTTGATCATTGTAATCATGCTTAGAGTCTTCCGCTGAGTTAAGTAAGCCAGGCCAAGGGTTCACTTGGGGCCAGCACTGGTCCTCGAGTGCCAGTCCCGCCCAGGGTGTAGGCTCGGGACGTGACAAACTTGGTAGCAGTGCCCAGAGTTCAAGAGTCTGAGGGAGTCTATGAAGCCGTGTTTGTAGAGTCCAAGTTATCGGTGTGCAGTGCGCCACATCTATATTTAGGAGGTTGCAACACTTGGGAAAATTTATCACTTCTTTCACACTCATTTCGTGCGTTAGAGATTGATCTCGAAAAAGTTTCCCTTTAATTCGTGCTTGTGTTCTTTTCATATAATCATGCCTCCCCGAAGAGCTGTCAGAGGGCGTCCTTCTAGGTGTAATGTTGAGGAAAAAGAGTTACCTAATGCACCTGAAGTGCAACCTCAAGGGGAAGTTACTAATGCTGAGTTCAGAGAGGCAAATAGGATGTTGAGTCAGGCTATGACTAACCAGTTTGGTCAGCAAAGGAGAGCTCGACAGGAAAGAGTTGACACTTCAGGGATTCGTGAGTTCTTGAGGATGAACCCGCCAAGTTTCATGGGTTCGAGCACTACTGAGGATCCAGAGAACTTTATTGAGGAGCTGAAGAAGGTATTTGATGTGATGCATGTGGCAGATACTAAGAGAGTTGAACTAGCTGCATATCAACTGAAGAATGTTGCTAGAACCTGGTTCAACCAGTGGAAATGGGGTAGAGCTGAGGATGCACCACCTGCGAGTTGGGCCTATTTTGAGAAATCTTTCTTGGGGCGTTTCTTTCCCCGAGAATTGAAAGAGGCCAAGGTACGTGAGTTCCTCACACTTAAGCAGGATTCTTTGAATGTTCATGAGTATGGGTTGAAGTTCACCCAACTATCCCGTTATGCTCCAGAGATGGTTGCGGACATGAGGAGTAGAATGAGCTTGTTTGTTGTTGGGCTGTCTCATCTATCGAGTAAGGAAGGTAGGGCTGCAATACTTATCAGGGACATGGACATATCAAGTTTGATGGTTTCTGTGCAGCAGGTTGAGGAAGAGAAGCTGAGGGACAGAGAAGAGTTCAGAAATAAGAAAGTTAAGACAGAAAATGAGTCCGGGTAGCAGAAAGGTAATGTGAATTGTTCGTCCTTTCAGCAAAAGAAAAAGGGACCTGCTCCATCATCTACTAGTGCACCTGCAAAATAGAGGTGAGTATAATGGTCAGAATTCGCAGAACTTCATAGCTAGACCTGCACAGTCTCAGGGTAGTGTGGAACAAGGAGGTAATTGGGCTCCTGCATGTGCTAAGTGTGGTAGGACCCACCCAAGAAAGTGTCGTGAGGGCCATACACGTTGCTTCAAGTGTGGACAAGAGGGTCACTTCTTGAAAGAGTGCCCAAAGAACAGGCAAGGTAGTGGAAATCAGGGCAATAGGGCCCAGTATTCATCAGTTTCTCCCCCATACAGTACAACACCTAGAGGATCTACTTCAGGTACTGGCGGAGGAAGAAACCATCTTTGTGCAAGCACCAGTCAACAAGAGCAAGAGAACTCTCCAGATGTTGTTACTGGTATGATTAAAGTCTTTGCTTTTGATGTTTATTCTTTGCTAGACCCAGGAGCAAGTTTATCTTTTGTAACCCCTTATGTTGCAAATAAGTTTGATGTTCTTCCTGAGAAATTTTGTGAACCCTTTTGTGTTTCTACACCTGTTGGGGAGTCTATTCTAGCTGAGCGAGTTTATCGTAATTGTGTCATTTCGATCAATCACAAAGACACCATAGCGGATTTAATTGAGCTACACATGGTAGATTTCGATGTCATTCTAGGTATGGATTGGCTTTGTGCCTGTTATGCCTCCATTGATTGTAGAACTCGAGTTGTCAAGTTTCAGATTCCAAACGAGCCAGTCATAGATTGGATTAGTAGTTCAGCAGTGCCTCAGGGTCGTTTCATTTCATACCTTAAGGCGATAAAGTTAGTTTCAAAGGGTTGTATCTATCACTTTGTCTGAGTTAATGACTATAATGTTGAGATACCTCTCATTCAGTCAGTTCCAATAGTAAAAGAATTTCCAGAAGACTTTCCTGATGATCTACCCGGAGTCCCTCCTGAGAGATAGATAGACTTCGGTATAGATGTTCTTCTAGATACTCGTCCTATCTCTATTCCGCCATATAGAATAGCACCAGCAGAGTTGAAAGAGCTTAAAGGGCAATTGAAAGATCTTTTAGAGAAAGGGTTTATTCGACTAAGTGTCTCACCTTGGGGTGGTCCGATCTTATTTGTGAGAAATAAAGATGGTTAACTTAGGATGTGTATAGATTACCGTCAGTTGAACAAGGTTACCATCAAGAACAAGTATCCTCTTCCAAGGATTGATGATTTTTTTTATCAGCTTCAGGGTGCTTCTTGTTTCTCCAAAATTGACCTCAGATCAGGCTATCATCAGTTGAAAGTAAGGGAATGTGATATTCCAATGATAGCTTTCAGGACCCGATATGGTCATTATGAGTTTTTGGTCATTTCCTTTGGTTTGACTAATGCACCTACAACGTTCATGGATCTTATGACTAGAGTTTTCAAACCTTATTTAGATATGTTTGTTATCGTTTTCATTGACGACATACTTATCTATTCAAGGAATGAAGAAGATCATGCTAGCCATCTCAGAATAGTTCTTCAGACTTTGAAAGATAAAGAGTTGTATGCTAAGTTCTCGAAATGTTAGTTTTGGCTTGAGTCTCTGGCATTCCTAGGCCACATAGTTTTTGGTGATGGAATTAGAGTTGATACTCATAAGATAGAGGCAGTGCAGAGTTGGCCTAGACCCACATCTCCAACTGATATTAGGAGTTTCATGGGTTTGGCTGGATACTATAGAAGGGTCGTAGAGGGGTTCTCGTCTATTTCTTCCCCTTTGACCAAATTGACTCAGAAAACTGTTAAGTTTTAATGGTCTGAAGCTTGTGAGAAAAGCTTTCAGGAATTGAAAAAGAGGTTAACTACTGCCCAGTACTGATCTTACCAAAAGGTACGCAAGGTTTTGTGGTGTATTGTGATGCATCTAGAGTTGGTTTGGGTTGTGTATTAATGCAAAATGGCAAAGTTACAGCTTATGCCTCCAGACAGTTGAAAGTTCATAAAAAGAATTACCCAACCCATGACTTAGAGTTGGCTGCTGTAGTATTTGCCTTGAAGATATGGCGTCCTTATTTGTATGGTGTTCATGTTGATGTATTCATTGATCACAAGATCCTTCAATATGTGTTCATTCAGAAAGAGCTTAATCTCAGACAAAGGAGGTGGTTAGAATTACTCAAGGATTATGACATGAGTATTCTTTACCACCCAGGTAAGGCTAATGTTGTTGCTGATGCATTGAGTAGGTTGTCTATGGGTAGTACCGCCCATGTTGAGGAAGAAAAGAGAGAGTTAGCAAAAGATGTGCACAGACTTGCACGCTTAGGAGTTCGACTAATGGATTCCACAGAAGGAGGAATAGTGGTAATAAATGGGGATGAATCATCACTAGTGTCAGAAGTTAAAGAAAAACAAGACCAAGATCCCATTTTGCATGAATTGAATACAAATGTTCATAAGCAAAAAGTATTAGCTTTTGGACAAGGGGGCGATGGTGTATTGAGATATCAAGGTAGATTGTGTGTACCTATGGTGGATGGACTCCAAGAGAGGATCATGGAGGAAGCTCATAGCTCCAGATATTCCATTCATTCGGGTTCCACAAAGATGTATCGTGACTTGAGAGAAATTTATTAGTGGAATAGCATCAAGAAAGGCATTGCTGAATTTGTTGCTAAGTGTCCAAATTGCCAACAAGTGAAAGTTGAGCACCAAAGGGCCGGTGGTTTGGCGCAGAATATAGAACTTCCAGAATGGAAGTGGGAGATGATAAATATGGATTTCATCACAGGTTTGCCAAGGTCTCGCAGACATCATGATTCTATTTGGGTGATTGTCGACAAAATGACAAAATCAACCCATTTTCTGTCGGTAAAGACTATCCATTCAGCAGAAGATTATACCAGGTTATATATTCAAGAAGTTGTAAGACTTCATGGAGTCCCAGTCTCCATTATTTCAGATAGAGGTGCACAATTTACTGCACAGTTCTGGAAATCTTTTCACAAAGGTTTAGGTTCGAAGGTGAATTTAAGTACTGCCTTTCATCCTCAGACAGATAGGCAAGCAGAGCACATTATTCTGACTTTAGAAAATATGTTGAGGGCTTGCGTGATTGATTTCAAAGGAAATTGGAATGATCACCTACCTCTCATTGAGTTTGCTTACAATAGCAGTTATCACTCTAGCATCCAAATGGGTCCTTATGAGGCTCTTTATGGGAGAAGATGCAGATCTTCTATTGGATGGTTTGAAGTTGGTGAAGTAGGTTGATAGGACCAAATTTAGTCCATCAAGTTATAGAGAAGGTGAAAGTGATTCAAGAGAGGTTGAAAACAGCACAGAATCGTCAGAAATCCTACACTGATGTTAGGAGAAGGGCATTAGAGTTCAAACTAGATGATTGGGTATATCTAAAAATTTCACCCATGAAGAGTATTATGAGGTTTGGTAAGAAAGGGAAACTTAATCCCCGGTAGATTGGACCTTATCGAATATCGAAGAGGATCGGCAATGTAGCTTATGAGTTAGAGCTACCACAAGAGTTAGGCGTAGTTCATCCGGTATTTCACATCTTTATGTTGAAGAAGTGCTTGGGCGATCCGTCATTGATCATACGAACTGAAGATATTGGGATCAAGGATAGCCTATCTTATGAAGAGATTTTGATTCAAATTCTAGATCGCCAAGTTCGCAAGTTGAGGACTAAAGAAGTCGCATCATTCAAAGTTTTTTGGAGGAACCAATTTGTTGAGGAAGCTACTTGGGAAGCTGAAGAGGATATGAAGAAAAGATATCCACATCTCTTTGAATCCGGATAAAATGCATATCAAGGTACTAATTTTCTTCTCGGTACTATTTAAATTATGAGTTAGCATGTTGTTTGTTTGCAATTTGTTTTTGGGATGGTTGAACTTGATGTTACCACCCTTAGCCTATTAAGAGTAATCTCATTTGAGGACGAATGTTCCCAAGGGGGAGATATTGTAACATCTCGCAATTTGAAATAACTAGGAAGAAGCTATTAATTGGAAATAGTCATTTTTGGAAAGAATGAAAATCTGGAAATTTGTTTAAGTTAGGAAATGTTGAGTTTTGGTCAACTTCAAACGTCCATAACTCCTAGCTCAAAACGATTTTGGTGTAGTTTCAGATACGTATGGAAAGCTCTTGGAATGATCTTTCCAACACCACGAAGTTTGCGCAATTCAGAGTTTCTATGAGTAAGTTATGCCATTTGGAAGTTGCGTTGTTGGATTAAGGAAAGTCTAATCCGGATTTTGGAAGGGTAATTTAGTCTTTTCTTTAGCTAATTATTCTAATTCGTTTTTAGGATATTAATTGGGGTAAAACCAGATTTTGGTCAGTTTATAAAAGTTAGAGTTCACGCTAGGGCTTGGAGAAAAGAGAAAAGAAGAGAAAGGAGAAGACGAAGCAAGATTCGTCGACTTCGTCAAGGATAACTTGTGGATTTCGTCGGAGGTGATCCCTAAAAAGGTATGTGAGATCACATAGCGTTGGGTTAGTTCGCCCATGCGCCAACCATGATTCAATTCAGCGAAATTAAGTCTTTGAAAGTTTAGAAATTGAGTTCTTGATGAACATTGTTGAAGTTTCGTTTGAATTTCTTGTGGGTTGTGTTGTTGATGGTTCTTGCGATTTGATTCGTGTTTACAGGTGTAATTTCGGTTTGAATCTATCATATATTGAGAGTATAAATGATCCTAAGTGTTTAAGGAAAGAACCGTTGAAGTTTAGAGGGTTTAGAGATGAAAAAACGGAGGAGAAAGGTCGTCAAACACCTGGGGATAAGGGTGGGGCGTCGCGCCCCAATAGGATCTTTGAATCTTCACCCTTGGGGCTCCGCTCCAGCCAGCGCACCCCAGACGAGTCCCTGAATGTTGAGGGATGGCGGCCCGCGCCTCTCAGAGCGCCAGTGACGCCAGTTCTCCCTATTTGTTTCCCACATTTTAGTACTTGTTCCTTAGCAATGTACCTATGTTTTCTAGTTGATTCCAACACTCTAAGGTACATCTAAACATCATGAAATCATCCATAAACATAATATCATGAACCTTGAATCCATAATCCAATTCAAGGAAAGTTAGGATCAAAGTCAAGAGAAGTTAAGAGTCAAGTGTAGAAGTTAAGAAACAAGTCAAAGCAAAGTTTTTAAAGTTGTCAAAAGTCTTTAACAAACGTTTTAACCTTGTTTCAAGACTTAAGTTTCAAGTTAAGCAAAGATTAAAGGGTTGAGTTCATTTCTCAAAAATTTATAAGGGAACTAAGTATTCCCACGAGTTTTAAATATTTTCACATTTGAATAAGAAAGGGAAACATCGATTCCAAGAGAGCTGTTAAGCTAAGTTTTGAGTACTTATCTCAAACCAAAGAAAAAGTTTTGAATTTTAAATCATATGATCGAAGTATATTTTGGGAGTAGTATTGATCATCGATATGGGCATGCGAGTTCATATTAACTCAAGTCGCCATAAACCATGTAACCATCATGGGTAGTAAATTATCATACTATTTAGATGACTCCTTAAGATGCTTTTAGCATAGACTAGTGGATCCACTAAGTTAAGAATTCTATATGACGGCAAAGTATAGGACAATTCTGGCAGCGTGGGCAAGACGATGTATCACCACTTAGGCTCATAGTGGTGGTTGTCAGTTAGAGAACCTCCCACAGAAACTATATTACTTTATTATATGAGTAAAGTTGAATTTGTTATTGCATTTTCTTTAACGAACTAAGTTGCTTTTATTGTTTTATAAAGATTTTCATATATTTCTTGTGTTCATTGCTTTATTTTGACTTAAGATATTCATGAGTTGAGAAGAGCCAAGGTAAGTGTTTCTTTCAGAATCTTTTCAAGCCTATGTATTGTTTAGCATTCCAACTCGTATACTCGTACATTCAATCTACTGATGCCAGTAGGCCTGCATCATCTTATGATGCAGATGAAGGTAATTAGGATCAACATCCAGCGCCTCGTTGATCCATCTTGAGCACTCAGAGTCTGTGGTGAGCCTCATTGCATTCGGAGGACTCCTTTATTTGCTTTCTAGTTTAGTTCATTAGGATGTTGTGGGGTTTGTCCCAGCATCTCTCTCAGTTGTTTTAGAGGCTTCATAGACAATCAGTTATTAGTTCTGTAGTCTTCTCATTTTATCTTATGTTAAGACTTGGGTTGCCATTTTGGCCAAGTTGAATGTTTAATTCTTTTAACATTCTAAGTTATATTATTAAGCTATTTGAGTAAGTTCATTTGATCATTGTAATCATGCTTAGAGTCTTCCGCTGAGATAAGTAAGCCAAGAAAAGGGTTCACTTGGGGCCAGCAATGGTCCTCGAGTGCCAGTCCCACCCAGGGTATAGGCTCAGGGCGTGACAAACTTGGTATTAGAGCCCAGAGTTCAAGAGTCCTAGGGATTCTATGAAGTCGTGTCTGTAAAGTCCTAGTTATTGGTGTGAAGCGCGCCACGTTTATAATTACGAGGCTGCACCACTTAGGAAAATTTATCACTTCTTTCACACTCATTTCGTGCGTTAGAGTTTGATCTCTAAAAAATTTCCCTCTAATTCGTTCTTGCGCGTTTTTTAGATTATCATGCCTCCCCGAAGAGCTGTCAGAGGGCGTCCTTCTAGGCGTAATGTTGAGGAAAAAGAGTTACCTAATGCACCTGAAGTGCAACCTCAAGGGGAAGTTACTAATGCTGAGTTCAGAGAGGCAATTAGGATGTTGAGTCAAGCTGTTACTAACCAGTTTGGTCAGCAAAGGAGAGCTCGACAGGAAAGAGTTGACACTTCAAGGATTTGTGAGTTCTTGAGGATGAACACTCCAAGTTTCACGGGTTCGAGCACTACTGAGGATCCAGAGAACTTTATTGAGGACCTGAAGAAGGTATTTGATGTGATGCATGTGGAAGATACTAAGAGAGTTGAACTAGCTGCATATCAACTAAAGAATGTTGTTAGAACCTAGTTGGACTAGTGGAAAGGGGGTAGAGCTGAGGATGCACCACCTGCGAGTTGGGCCTGTTTTGAGGAAGCTTTCTTGGGGTGTTTCATTCCCCGAGAATTTAAAGAGGCCAAGGTACGTGAGTTTCTCACACTTAAGCAGGATTCTTTGAGTGTTCATGAGTATGGGTTGAAGTTCATCCAACTATCCCGTTATGCTCCGGAGATGGTTGCGGACATGAGGAGTAGAATGAGATTGTTTGTTGCTGGGCTATCTCGTCTATTGGGTAAGGAAGGTAGGGCTGAAATGCTTATCGAGGACATGGACATATCAAGGTTGATGGTTTATGTGCAGCAGGTTGAGAAAGAGAAGCTGAGAGACAGGGAAGAGTTCAGAAATAAGAAAGCTAAGACAGGAAATGAGTCCGGGCAGCCAAAAGGTAATGTGAACCATTCGTCCTTTCAGAAAAAGCAAAAGGGACCTACTCCATCATCTATTAGTGCACCTGCACCCAGAAATAGAGGTGAGTATAATGGTCAGAAATTGCAGAACTTCAAATCTAGACCTGCACAGTCTCAGGGTAGTGTGGAACAAGGAGGTAATTGGGCTCCTGCATGTGCTAAGTGTGGTAGGACCCACCCAGGTAAGTGTCGTGAGGGCCAGACACATTGCTTTAAGTGTGGACAAGAGGGTCACTTCTTAAAAGAGTGCCCAAAGAACAGGCAAGGTAGTGGAAATCAGGGCAATAGGGCCCAGTCTTCATCAGTTGCTCCCCCATACAGTACTGCACTCTAGAGGATCCACTTCAGGTACTGGCGGAGGAAGAACCGTCTTTATGCAATCACCAGTCAACATAAGCAAGAGAACTCTCCAGATGTTGTTACTAGTATGATTAAAGTCTTTGCTTTTGATGTTTATTCTTTGCTAGACCCAGGAGCAAGTTTATCTTTTGTAACCCTTATGTTGCAAATAAGTTTGATGTTCTTCCTGAGAAACTTTGTGAACCCTTTTGTGTTTCTACACCTGTTGGGGAGTCTATTCTAGCTGAGCGAGTTTATCGTATTTGTGTCATTTCCATCAATCACAAAGACACCATGGCGGATTTGATTGAGCTAGAAATGGTAGATTTTGATTTTATTCTAGGTATGGATTGACTTCATACCTATTATGCCTCCATTGATTGTAGAACTCGAGTTGTCAAGTTTTAGATTCCAAACGAGCCAGTCATAGAGTGGATTAGTAGTTCAGCAGTGCCTAAGGGTCGTTTCATTTCGTACATTAAGGCGAGAAAGTTAGTTTCAAAGGGTTGTATCTATCACTTAGTCTGACTTACTAACTCTAGTGTTGAGATACCTCTCATTCAGTCAGTTCCAGTAGTAAAAGAATTTCCAGAAGTCTTTCCTGATGATCTACCCGGAGTCCCTCCTGAGAGAGAGATAGACTTCAGTATAAATGTTCTTCCAGATACTTGTGCTATCTCTATTCCGCCATATAGAATGGCACCAGCAATGTTGAAAGAGCTTAAAGGGCAATTGAAAGATCTTTTAGAGAAAGGGTTTATTCGACCAAGTGTCTCACCTTGGGGTGCTCCGATCTTATTTGTGAGAAAGAAAGATAGTTCCCTCAGGATGTGTTTAGATTACCGTCAGTTGAACAAGGTTACCATCAAGAACAAGTATTCTCTTCCAAGGATTGATGATCTTTTCGATCAGCTTCAGGGTGCTTCTTGTTTCTCCAAAATTGACCTCATATCAGGCTATCATCAGTTGAAAGTAAGGGAATGGAGAAAATGGCCAAATGACCCTCCAACCTATTACCATATTTCTAACTACACACTTATTCTCCATGGGAGTCCTATTACCCCCTTGAACTACTTTAAAATGAAATAAATAACCCCTTAAGTGCTAGTTGGCATAGAGAGTGTATCTCACTCTCTTTGAGAGAGTGAGTTGCCTATTTTTTTCTAATTTTCTTTTTTCTTTCTCTTTTTTCTTATTTATCTATGCAACATTTTTCACCATTATCATTGTTGAAGCTTTTTCAATGGATGTTTGAAATAAAAATTATCAACAACAAATGCATTTAATGAATAAATAATTTTTCAATAAACTTATTTAGGACATATCTAACAAATTAATTATTTTTTTTAAGAAAAAGCATACCCATTAATTAATTTTATTTTAAAGTGATGGATTAGAGAGTAACAATATCAAAGTGAAGTAATTGTATATTTAAAAAATACTTTTAAACTTAATAAAAGAAACTAAAAGAAAATAATTTCTTCTACATTTTAAAAGAAGGATCCTACATGTTCTCCTAAAATTCATGCAGAATCAAAATCAAAAACTCAAATTATAAATTAATCATGAAAATTTTAGAGGGAGAAATAATAAAGAATGGGGATGAGAGAGAGAGGTTTCTCAAATTGGTGTTACAAATTGGTCTTTTCATCCGCGATTATTTTGAGTCGTCGGCGAAATCTTCAAGGGATGAATCTGATCTCGAATGTTCATGACCCATTTAATGTGTATTTGAAATTGTCTAAGGAAGAAAATCAAACGAAATGTAAAAAAATGTGGAAAATTATTGAATTAGTTGGATGAAAGATTTGATTAATTAGGACCGCTATCTTCTAGACTCTAGAGATTCGGAGTAGATGAAAAGGTGAGTTGAATTTTCATTTTTATAAAATGTTAGAGATATAAATATTTATTGAGGTAAAAAATGATGTTTAGTGTAGTTAGGTTGAATAAATGATTGGGGAAGAAAGAAAGAGGAAGGAGGAGAACTTTTTTTTTAAAAAAAATCATTAAATGGTGAAATACACGTGTCAAGCGCGTGTATTTCACCACAAGACATATGCCTGGTAATGACATTTCAGGGAGGAAATAATTCCACTTTAAAATAGCCCAGGGGGGTAATAGGACCCCCGTAAAGTATAAGTGTGTAGTTGGAAATTCGGTTAGAGATTGGGGGATCATTTGGCCATTTTCTCTAAGGGAATGTGTTATTCCAAAGACAGCTTTCAGGACCCGATATGGTCATTATGTGTTTTTGGTCATGTCCTTTGGTTTGACTTATGCACCTGCAGCGTTCATCGACCTTATGAATAGAGTTTTCAAACCTTATTTAGATATGTTTGTTATCATTTTCATTGACGACATACTTATCTATTCAAGGAATGAAGAAGATCATGCTAGCCATCTCAGAATAGTTTTTCAGACTTTGAAAGATAAAGAGTTGTATGCTAAGTTCTCGAAATGTTAGTTTTGGCTTGAGTCTATGGCATTCCTAGGCCACATAGCTTTTGGTGATGGAATTAGAGTTGATACTCAGAAGATAGAGGCAGTGTAGAGTTGGCCTAGACCCACATCTCCAACTGATATTAGGATTTTCTTGGGTTTGGCTGGATACTATAGAAGGTTCGTAGAGGGGTTCTCGTCTATTTCTTCCCATTTGACCAAATTGACTCAGAAAACTGTTAAGTTTCAATGGTCTGAAACTTGTGAGAAAAGCTTTCAGAAATTGAAAAAGAGGTTAACTACTGCCCAGTACTGACCTTACTAGAAGGTACGCAAGGTTTTGTGGTGTATTGTGATGCATCTAGAGTTGGTTTGGGTTGTGTCTTAATGCAAAATGGCAAAGTTACAGCTTATGCCTCCAGACAGTTGAAAGATCATGAAAAAAATTACCCAACCCATGACTTAGAGTTGGCTGCTGTAGTATTTGCCTTGATTATATGGCGTCATTATTTGTATGGTGTTCATGTTGATGTATTCACTGATCACAAGAGCCTTCAATATGTGTTCACTCAGAAAGAGCTTAATCTCAGACAAAGGAGGTGGTTAAAATTACTCAAGGATTATGACATGAGTATTCTTTACCACCCAGGTAAGGCTAATGTTGTTGCTGATGCATTGAGTGGGTTGTCTATGGGTAGTACCGCCCATGTTGAAGAAGAAAAGAGAGAGTTAGCAAAAGATGTGCACAGACTTGCACGCTTAGGAATTTGACTAATGGATTCCACAGAAGGAGGAATAGTGGTAATGAATGGGGATGAATCATCACTACTGTCAGAAGTTAAAGAAAAACAATACCAAGATCCCATTTTACTTGAATTGAAGGCAAATGTTCATAAGCAAAAAGTATTAGCTTCTGAACAAAGGGGAGATGGTGTATTGAGATATCAAGGTAGATTGTGTGTACCTATGGTGGATGGACTCCAAGAGATGATCATGGAGGAAGCTCATAGCTCCAGATATTCCATTCATCCGGGTTCCACAAAGATGTATCGTGACTTGAGAGAAGTTTATTGGTGGAATAGCATGAAGAAAGGCATTGCTGAATTTGTTGCTAAGTGTCCAAATTACCAACAAGTGAAAGTTGAACACCAAAGGACCGGTGATTTGGTACAGAATATAGAACTTCTAGAATGGAAGTGGGAGATGATAAATATGGATTTCATCACAGGTTTGCCAAGGTCTCGCAGACAGCATGATTCTATTTGGGTGATTATCGACAGAATGACAAAATCAGCCCATTTTCTACCGGTAAAGACTACTCATTCAGCAGAAGATTATGCCAAGTTATATATTCAAGAAGTGGTAAGACTTCATGGACTCCCAGTCTCTATTATTTCAGATAGAGGTGCAAAATTTACTGCACAGTTCTGGAAATCTTTTCACAAAGGTTTGGGTTCGAAGGTGAATTTAAGTACTGCCTTTCATCCTCAGACAGATGGGTAAGCAGAGCACACTATTCAGACTTTAGAAGATATGTTGAGGGCTTGCGTTATTGATTTCAAAGGAAATTGGGATCATCACCTACCTCTCATTGAGTTTGCTTACAACAACAGTTATCACTCCAGCATCCAAATGGCTCTTTATGAGGCTCTTTATGAGGCTCTTTATGGGAGAAGATGCAGATCTCCTATTGGATGATTTGAAGTTGGTGAAGCAGGGTTGATCGGACCAGATTTATTCCATCAAGCTATAGAGAAGGTGAAAGTGATTCAAGAGACGTTGAAAACGGCACAGAGTCGTCAGAAATCCTACACTGATGTTAGGAGATGGGCATTAAAGTTCGAAGTAGATGATTGGGTATATGTAAAGGTTTCTCCCATGAAGGGTGTTATGAGGTTTGGTAAGAAGGGGAAACTTAGTCCCCGATATATTGGACCTTATCGAATATCCAAGAGGATCGGCAATGTAACTTATGAGTTAGAGCTACTATAAGAGTTAGCCGCGGTTTATCCGGTATTTAATATCTCTTTGTTGAAAAAGTGCATGGGCGATCCGTCATTGATCATACCAACTGAAGATATTGTGATCAAGGATATCCTATCTTATGAAGAGATTTCGGTTCAGATTCTAGATCGCCAAGTTCGCAAGTTGAGGACTAAAGAAGTAGCATCGGTCAAAGTCATTTGGAGCAACCAATTTGTTGAGGAAGCTACTTGGGAAGCTGAAGAGGATATGAAAAAAAAATATCCACGTCTCTTTGAATCCGGAGAAAATGCATATCAAGGTACTAATTTTCTTTTTAGTACTATTTAAATTATGAGTGAGCATGTTGTTTGTTTGCAATTTGCTTTTGGGATGGTTGAACTCAATGTTACCAACCTTAGCCTATTAAGAGTAATCTCATTCGAGGATGAATGTTTCCAAGCGGGTGATATTGTAACATCTCGCAATTTGAAATAACTAGGAAGAAACTATTAATTGGAAATAGTCATTTTTGGAAAGAATGAAAATCTGGAAATTTATTTAAGTTAGGAAGAGTTGAGCTTTTGTCAACTTCGAACGGCCATAATTCCTATCTCATGATGAGTTAGGTGTACTTCTAGATATGGTTGGAAAGCTCTTGGAATGATCTTTCCAACGTCGCAGAGTTTGCGCGATTCGGACTTCGTATGAGTAAGTTATGCCCTTTGGAAGTTGGGTTGTTGGATTAAGGAAAGTCTAATCCGGATTTTGGAAGGGTGGTAATTTAGTCTTTTCTTTACCTAATTATTCTAATTCATTTTTAGGAGATTAATTGGGGTAAAACCAATTTTTGGTCAATTTAAAAAAGTTAGAGTTCACGCTAGGGCTAGGAGAAAAGAAAAAGGAGGAGAAAGGAGAAGAGAAAGCAAGATTCGTCAACTTCGTCAAGGATAACTTGTGAATTTCATCGAGGGTGATCCCTGAAAAGGTATGTGAGATCACATAGCATTGGGTTAGTTCGCCCATGCGCCAACCATGATTCAATTCAGCGAAATTAAGTCTTTGAAAGTTTAGAAATTGAGTTCTTGATGAACATTATTGAAGTTTCGTTTGAATTTCTTGTGGGTTGTGTTGTTGATGGTTCTTGCGATATGATTCATGTTTTCGAGTGTAATTTCAGTTTGAATCTATCATATATTGAGAGTATAAATGATCCTAAGTGTTTAAGGAAAGAACCATTGAAGTTTAGAGGGTTTAGAGATGAAAAAACAGAGGAGAAAAGTCATCAAACACCTGGGGATAAGGGTGGGCATTGCGCCAGCCAGCGCCCCCCAAAAGGGTCTCTGAATCTTCACCCATGGGGCGCCGCGCCAGCCAGCGCACCCCGGACCAGTCCCTGAATGTTGAGGGCTGGCACCCCGAGATATACCGTGAGTTTACAGTATTTCTAATACATTTCACTTACAAGTTCTGTGTGTCTAGGGCCTTTTCATATTGATTTTTATGTGTTTTTATCATATTTTGCAGGAAAGATATTCAGGCGCAGAATTAAAGAGACAGTTGAAAGAAATGCAGAAAAGAACATCTACGGAGGTGATATACGGACCGTAGGTCCATTGACGCTCCGTAGATGGTGGTCGTAGATCAACAGCTAAGGCATGGAGACAAATCAGGGAAATCTGACCAAGTGGATCTACGGACCGTACTGTTGATCCGTAGATTGATACTGCGAGGGTTCCAGTACCTAATTTTGAAGATTCCAAGTGTGGAGCTACGGAGGGGTATTGATGGACCGTAGATCGATCTACGGTCCGTACTGTAGTTCCGTCGTTTGCTTCAGAGAAGCTGATTTTTGGATGCTAAAATATTTTCCAAGTCCCAGCTAATGGAAGGGACTCACGGACCGTAGATCCATTGACGGTCCGTGAGTCAGTATCGTGGATTGAAGACGCGTGCCTGAACGAAACTTTCCTTACTTTTTTTTCCTTTTAATTTAGGACTTGTTTTCTATAAATAGGGCATGTAAACCTCATTTTTAGGGGTTAGACATTATTGTTCTATTCTAGTTCTTGACTTGGGAGA
>JAJOOS010003110.1:0-19796 GCA_029582725.1 Solanum chiquidenum | reverse complement strand
GAAGAAAAAGAAAATGAATGGAGGTTTTGGGTGGTTTCAAGTGGTGTTTGCTGGCCGGAAAAGGGAGGAGTAATGAATGTGTTTGTTCACTTGTTTGGGTGTCATTTGGTGGTGGTGTTTTGCCTGAAAAAGAAGAAAATGAATGGGGTTTTTGGGTTGCTGGAGATTGGCCGGAATCCGGGGTGGTAGAGTTGTCATTTCAGCATTTTTTTATCGTTATGGGCCTCGAAAATTACTCCTAACTCGCGCAGAATACGTGCACATGACGCGTTTTGCTAGGTAGGACTCACATGTTTATTTATTTAAAGGTTGGATAGTTAAAGTATCTGTTTGTGCATTATGAAAGTTGGAGATCAAAGTTAAAATTTGAAGTCAAGTTTAGGATCCAATATATGTATTATGCCTATAATGCACACACTCATGACAAGACTGTTTTACAAATGTAGAGAGAATGAGACAGCTTAGCATGACTTACACGTACAACACACGTGCCCATGACTAGTATATATATATGTATGAATAGAAAAATTATTTCTACTTCCATTTAAAAATAATTAACCGAATACTTTTTCAAAATAGGTATTTGCCAAACAGGCCCGTCCTTGCCAAAAGACTAGGGTAGTTGGTAAATTTATATTCTGAATCATCATCAACAACAACAACAACAAATGTGAGTTGGTTTTTTCACTAGTGCTAAGCAAAGAAGAAAATAGAGAGAGACACAGAGACGGGTTCTCTCTCTCTCGACTGATCGGCCAAACCATCGTTAGTTGCTTAGTTTATACTCTCCTCTAACCTTCTACTTTCCGTTTATCGATTTCTCTCATGTCATTCTAATGCTTAATCAGTAGAAAATTTTGATCGATTTGATATATGTACTGTTTATTTCTTCTTTAAGAATAGTCAATCAGCGGATTTTCAAGTATAGATATACTAATTCGAGATTAATTAGGGATATCACTTTTGAAAGTTTTTGATTCCGATAACAAACCCTAGTTTTAATGGCTACATCTACTATTAACCATCATTCTCACTGGAATACTATCGCTGACACTGCTCCACAGCAGTCTAGCCGATCAGAAGCAGCCGCGCGTGGCGTTTACTCGCCCTGGGCACAGATTGATCAATCAGAATCTAATATACAAGTAGTTCACTTCTCTGATTGTTCGCTTTCTGAACAAGTGGACGGTTGTGCGTTTGAGAGTGACACTAGCAGCAATGGGGCTAAAAAGACGGTTTGGAATAAACCCTCAAATGGTGCAGCTGATGTTAGTCCTGTTATGGGTGCTCTCTCTTGGCCTGCTCTCTCTGACTCCACCAAGGCTTCATTTAAATCGTCTTCTTCTTCTTCTGATTCACTCAGAACTCTGACCGACGGATCAGTTTCTGAAACACAGGTTATTCCCCCATTCCTCAATGCTACGATTTTTGGAATTGAGAATTAATATACCTGATGTTAACTACCTTAGGATTCAAGCGCACTAATTGCTGTTGTTTTTGCTCTCTGCACATGGTAGAGCAACTTATGTATGAATTAATAGTTCCAGAAGCTCATTTATATGTAAATGTGTGGATCTTACAGGTCACTGGGTTGGCATCAGCTTCTCATAGGCAAGCTAATACTAACAATGCAAACCGTAATACAATGCTGAACCATGTTGTACCCAGCCGCCAAAGGTCTATGAAGCGCGGTGGTGGTAACTCAAACCATAATGCATCAGCAAATGGTGTCTTTTCTCAGCAACAGGCACATGGTTTTGAGGTGGAAACAGTCCTTAATAATTCTGGAAAGTCAGGTAATTATGGTGCTGAGTTTTCTTCAAGGGATATCAATCGTAGAGATGGTGGACAATGGGGGGGATTTGGAGCTCAATCACATGGTGGAAATGACCACCAACATCAACGAAATGCAAATAGGAGAGGCAATGTTGGTCCACACCCCCGTGGAGATGGCACGTATCATAATGGTTATGGGGGTAGGCGTGATCAGGAACGGCAAAATCAGGATTGGAAACCCCACAGAGGTTGGGGGAATAGGGATGCACACATGCAGCCGCAGAGAGTTCCAGCTAGGCCATTTATGAGGGAACCACCTCATACGTCTCCACCTTTTATACCTGGGCCCATGCCTGTGCAGCCCTATCAACCTCCCATGGTTTACTCTGGTGAGATGTCTTACTTCTCGAGATCTTTGTTTTTGAGTTACTAAACCCCATTTTGTGTCTCTACTGATACTTTAACCAATATGCAGAAGTTCCATCGGTATTTTATTTGCCAGGTCCATTCCCTGATTCATTCAGAGGGCCTATGTTTTCTCCTGTACCCTTCTTTCATGTTCCAGATACCCAGTTGCATACTAGAATAGTGAACCAGATGGATTATTATTTCAGGTAGATACATCTTTGTTCTGTTTGCTTGTAATTGCTCTTATTTAGTAGCTGCCTTAACTGTATTGGTATTCTAAAATCTTATTGTCACTATATATTGTCGCAGTAATGAGAATTTGATTAAGGACACATTCTTGCGACAGAACATGGATGAACATGGATGGGTTCCGGTTACACTAATAGCAGGCTTCAAGAAAGTGAGTTGGTTGGAGTGTTCTCTTGTTCCTTAGTTTGTGATTAATATTTTCAGGTGTATTAGTAGCTCATTCTTTTGAAAAAGCATCCCGACATATTAATTCAAGTTATTGCTGGTAACTCTTAAATCTTAATAATGTTGCTGAGCCTGGTTAATTGTCTTTGCTCTTTTTTTTTATGTGTTACAAAACGCCAATGGTATCTTCTCGTCAAACAAGGAGAGACAAGGGGGACAGACATCTGGAAATGATGTTTTTGTACTTAATCCTTTGGACTTCCCTTCTCTGTTTGTACTTTTTTTTCTGGTGCAAAGTGTGAGCCTTTTTAGTCTTCGGTAACAATTTGTTTTTGAAATCCTTAGGGTTACCCTCAAGATTTGGTAACAGCATAATAGAATTAGTCAAAAATAGGACATACTTGAACATAGAATCAGCTGGAGAGATCAATCTCTTATTAAAAAAAACAGTGGGGGAGAGCCACGGTAGTTAGTAGTCATTTCAACTGGAGGTCTCTCTGTGTCTAATTCTCTCTCTCTTATCGTAGTTGCTTTTCCTCTGTTAGTTACAGGAGTAAAAAGGTCAAATTAATGAAAACTTCTAACTCCTTCCTTAGGGAGGAAAAAAATTCCTGCATTATCCGAACTAGTCGGGGTGGAACACTTGTAGAGTTGCATGATCTTGTATTGCCCCTCTTTCTTCGACATGTCTATGATATGACCAGGTAGTTGTAAGCAATTGGATGGATTTGATCATTCGATGGTATAATTTATGTCATATGGGGCTTTGTTGAGATGTTTTTTCCAAGTATTAATGTCCATTGTATTAATTGGAGTTCAAAGTCACTAGACTGAAGTGTGTATGCATCATGAGTAGAAAGTCATATCACCACAAGAAATGACTGTTTGCATATCAAATTGCTGGATTCACCAATGTTCTATGTATAATATTTTTTTAATAAGGTACCAAGATGGTACCAAGAGTTACAGAAGACTTGAGAATATTCATACAGTCAATTACAGCATCTCCCTAGCAACTCCAGAAAGTCCATATATTGATCTATATTATCAATGAAACTACTTTTACTCTAACAAAAACAAATTATATAAACACTTGTTTTTAACTCTAGAAATATGGTCTTTTTGCCCGTCAAAACAAGTGTTACTTCTTTCTCTTTCTAGCCAAATAGTCCAGAATAAGCACTAAGGTATAATTCTCCAAATTTCCTTCAAAGTTTTATGCGTTCTCTGGTGCTGCCAACTCTCCAATAATTCCTTCATACTCTGAGGCATGATCCAAGAGATCCCACAAATACTGAAAAAGAAATAGGAATGTGATTCACAGTCTCCAACTCTTCTTCACATAAGTAACGTATATTACTTAGTGCAAAACCTTTCTTCTGAAGATTATCCCGACTAAGGCAAGCTCCCCATGCTGCAATCGAACCAATTAGTAGGAGCTTTAGTTCCCCAGAATCCAGATCCCTTTCCATGGCCAGCTAGTATCCCGATATCCTGTATGCTTCATTGGAAGGCAATAACACTTCATTCCTAAAAAGATTCTATCTTACTAGATATGCATACTAGTAAATCCCCCTTACTCTGATCAATGTGGGTATAATCAAGTTGGAGTAGTTGACAAAAATCCTTAATTTCCCAATCTTTCAGATTCCTTCCAAAATTCATCTGCCACCCAGTGTTGGAATAAAAATCAGTCACAACTCCATCTTTGTTACGTTACTGCAACAACTGAAAAAAAGAGGAACTTTTTGTTTCAAGAACTCATCACCAGTCCATAAGTCAGTCCAAAATCTATTTTTCGCTCCATTTTTCTCACCTCCAATCTGGTAAATTGTTGAAACTCTGCCAATAATGTGGAGATCTCTTTCCCTAGTGTATAGAACATTTGAAGGGGGATTCCAGCCTTGTCTGCTGCCATAGACTGCTTCAATTATTTTAATCCAGACTACTCCTTCATCCTGCTAAATCTCCAGAGCCACTTAAACAAAATGCTTTTATTATGATTGCTTGTTTGATGTGATGGTTATGAATGCAATAAGTGAATGTTCTCTGCTAAAGGTGATCTGGCCACAGTAGGTTGTAGGGTCCTTGCTGCCTTTGTTGAACTTCTGTTGTCCAAGGAGTATAACTTATAAAGGTAATCTTACGGTCTTACCCCAAAGCTATCACAACTGATAATCATATGAAGGGTTGTCTAAATCAGTGTTATCAATGATGAAAAGTGCTAAAAAACTCTAAGGTCCGTCGGGGATTTAAGCGCAAATTAAGCCTGTGCTTTAATGAAAAATGCGCAAAGGAAGAAAAAAATACAAATATATATGTTAAGTCCAAGACTAATAATCATAAACATGAATGACAAATATATGACCAAAGAATTTACCGCTGGAGCAACCTTTCCCCGGTAAATGATATCATCATTCATCCCCCTTCTAGATTTTATCAGTTCCCTCTCAGCGGCTTAGCAGCCTTGAGCCTTTTGCTTTTGGTTCTCAACTCCCAGCTCGTACTTGTTTTTTTGCACTGTTTGGAGTTATAACCATTTGATTTGTAATCTTTCAAGCACCTCCTTGATGCCTTTTCAATACAACAACTTATTTCATAAAAAAATATATATATATGACCAAAGAATTTTTTTTTTAATGATAAAGTGAAATGTCAATGGTTTAGTGTCACTTCTTCAAAAGAGGCTCATTGGCAAGGAAAAGTTTGCCTTAGAACCTTGATGACGACACTGAAGTGCACATAAAGCGAGGCGAAGCTCAACATGTTTTGAGCCTCGCTTCAGGGCTTAAGCGCGCTTAAAGTGCGCCTTTGACAACACTGGTCTAAATATGTGAGAAGTGAAGAGATGTATTGAGAACTTGATGAAAATGGAATACAAGACACTTATTTATAATGGGATATCATTCACATCTTATATTTCAACGACGAGGGATGAAGTTAACACTAACTCAAGTATTCTGACATACTAGTGCGCTGATTACCTTATATTCTAAGATGATATAAAGAATTCTGATCTGTATAGGAGTTTGCACTGGACTGTATGATTTTGGTTCAATCTGGTGTTCTGTCTGTATAATAACGTTATTGTGATAGTTCTTTTTGTCATTTTTGCTGCAAAGGCAGTGGCGCCGGATGATTAATCTTTCAGGGTTGAGTGGAAGGTGGATCGAGAAGTCTGTGGATATCCTTTTAGATCAACGGTTCTTCAGTATAATTCAGTACAACCTCACTTACATGCATGCCCTTTAGCATTCTTTTTGTGGTAACTTTGTTTGTCGTGAAAAACTTGGGTTGTTCTGGCCTGTCAATTCTGTGTACACAATGGTTGTACACTATACAGTCAAATCTATTTTTTCTTATGAATTCCTGTTCTAACAGAAGGAGATAGGTGTTTTGTGAAAGAAATGTTGGTCCTATAAGAAGTGGAATTTGTCAATTCATTAGAGATGAAAAAGAAGGCCTGAAATTTTGTGAAAAATGCGGAGTCTAAATGAAATTAATTGTACTTAATAAAACAATGTAGACCAAAATATACTCTTATCTCGATTTTGGGTTCTACATCTCATTTACATGCAATAAAATACGTTGCAGTTTTAAGATAAGAACCGCATTTTCATTTTTGCAGGTAATGGAGTTGACAGATAATATACAACTAATACTGAATGCTGTGAGGTCCTCTACTGTTGTAGAAGTGCAGGTATCCTTTCTATATGTGGTTTGTGGTCTTTTTAGACTTTTAGTCTCTACTTTCTCTGGCCAAAAAGAAAGGGGTCACTAATTTCAAAAAAACAAAGAAAGGGTTCACTGTGTTATTTAAGTTTTTGGCGAAGTGCTTGTGTTATAAAAGAATGGAGCACTTGTAAAGACGTTAGAGATGTGAGCATGGAACACCTAGAGTAGATACCCTTGTAAATGATTTTTAAGAAGTCAATAACCTTATGCATTGTCCACCATGTTCTTTGAAGTAGGTCTGTTGGAAACAATATTATGGGTTGAGTTATCCTTGTTATGTTCACAGCTGCTGCTGTTTGAACTGTATAGTGTTTGTTTGCTGATGTCCGGAGCTGAGTGAGATATTTAGTGCTTCAGAATTAGGAAATTGCTTGATGTCCTAACCATGAAATTACTTTGGTAGTATTTGCATCTACACTCTTGCATGGGCCTATTTCGGCATTTAGTGCTTCATAACTAGGAGAGGCATGAGGTTTTAAGTTCAAATCCTAGCGGAGACGAAAAACACTAGGTGATTCTTCTCATCTGCCCTAAGCCTTGGTGGATAGAGTTACTTGATACCTGTTGCTTGTGGGAGGTGACAAGTATCCTGTGGAATTAGTTGAGGTGCATGAAAGTTGGCCTAGACACCATGGTCATCAAAAAAGAAGAAAAGTCTAGTGGATATGCTTAAATTAGGATACCCTGGTAGTATTTGCCTCAAAACTGTGTTACAGGTTCTAAAATATTTCTTCATTGTGTTGCAGGGTGAAAAGTTAAGGCGGAGAAATGACTGGTTTCATTGGCTCATGCCGCCATCAGTTCAGAATTCAACTGTGTCAAGTCCTCAATCTCTACCAAAGTCTACTTCTGATTTACTTGTAGAAAATCTCCAACGTGTTGCATTTGATGATAAGACTGTAACACATGGAAATGTCGAAGCACATCTTAGTAGATCTTCATCTGCTGAATTAAGTACTCCATCTAACTAGTGTGGCAATGAGATGGCTGGACAAGCTGGTGCTCAACATTCGCAGTCAATGCCCAGTTCCAGTTGTAAATCCAAAACTTTTCTGTTGACCAGGGGTTGGAAGCTATTGTGCTTCTTCGAGCAATCAATGAGTTTAGTCTTTACATTTGGTGATGGCAATGACGTCTCATGAAGGAAATAGACGGGGAATAAAAGAGGAGAAACAGAATTATAATGACTTTTAAGCAAGCTTGTAGCTTGATTTTGTTGGGATGTATATCTTGTTTTGTTTGGGATTTTAGTATTTTGTTTTCCTTTTATGTTATGTTGTTCCTCTGTCATGGTTATTTATTATACAGGTAGGGGGAACTTTGCATTCTACTTCCCCATGCGGTCCCTCAGCATTATTTTTTAAAACCAAATTCTTTGGGGCTAGGTCACGTCACTGTATCTTTGGAGGAGGTAAAGCTTACTGAAAGCTATGCTGGCTGCTGTGAAGACTTGTGGGCACATGATTATCTTGTAATTTCTCTCTGTTTGTTTCAAACATAGCGCCATTGATGACACTTTTTTTTATATTTATACCTTTTTATTTCCCTTGCCAAAACTTAATAAGCATCTTTATGTAAGGAAACTATATATACTTGTGTGCTGTTGATTTATTGAATCATTCGTGAAGCCCCTGAAGTTTCTGTGTGAGAAATAATAAAAGAGATATCATACAAGCTCAGGCTAAGGAGATGGATGATCCTTCAAGTACTAATACTCAGGCAAGAAACAATGACACTCTTACATGCTTTAAAGTATATAGAGTAAGCTCAGGTGATTATAAAAATTGGTTCTTTGTTACTTAAGAAAATGAAAAGTACCATGGAAGGTAGTGAGTATTTTAGAGGAAATATGGAGGCTCGTGCAAGGAAAAATGGTGATAATATTACACACTTTCGGAGAAGGAAATAAATTGACCGACTATCTAGCTAACCTAGCCCTAGATAAAGGGGTTGTTTAAGTAAATTGTTTTCAGGAATTAGAAGCTCACGGTAGGATGATAGTGAACAATGATAACAAATACAGCTAACCTAGCCCTAGATAAAAGGGTTGTTTAAGTAAATTGTTTTCAGGAATTAGAAGCTCACGGTAGGATGATAGTGAACAATGATAACAAATACAAGCTATGTGTTCATCCGTTAGCTTTAAGGGCATACCCAACACAAAAGATTGATAGTAAGAATATATATAACCTTAAAATATAACGAAGAGTATTGACATACCATTGTGATAACATGACGATAATTTTTTTGATTATTTTATCTATGATCATAAAATTATTATTCTATCAAGAGACAAATTATCCAGTACTAATTATTATTCTTGAAATAAAATATTTCACACTTTAACTAAAAATTTATATCAAAATTATCCCTATTTCGATTGCCCCAAACTTGTCCTAAAGGGTAGGTTGGTAGGCGGCAACTAGTTAGAGTTATGAAGATATTAAGAATTAGTTAGTGAATCTATGTATCATTTTATGTAGGGATTAGCTATTCATGTATTAGTTATAGTTAATATCTTGTATACGAGTGAAGTGTCAAAAATACACTAGTCGTTTTTTTTGAGTTTTATACTTAAACTATAAGAAGTGTGAAAAACTTCCCTCAAGTAATATGTGATGGTGTGTGTATTGATGAGAGGGAGTTGCTCGGATGGTAAGCATCCCTCACTTCTAACCCGAATATTGTGAGTTCAAGTCACCAAGGGAGCAAAAGGGGTGGGAGCTCCTAGGGAGGGTAAAAAAAAAGTGATGGTGTGTGTATCACACTCTTTTTAAAATAAAAAAAATTCACTTGAAAAATTAATTTTAATCTCTTTTTAAAATAAAATAAAAATCACGTGAAAAATAATTTTAATGTGACAAGACATAACTAACACGTAACAATTCCGACTAAAAAATATAAATAGAAACACATAACTTCACATTTAAAAAATCAATTGAAAATTTAAGAAAAAGAGTGTTTTTCGCAAAATAATGGAAGCCACGTGGATGAAAATTAAGGTCCAATCAGCATTGAGCCGTGTTTCTCACACTTTCAATACTTTAGGTATGAAATTAAAAAAAATTAGATAGTTTGATGCGTTTTTGACACAATAAAAAAAGTGTCAACAAACAAAAAAAGTCACGCGAACGAAATTTTGAGCCAGATGCGCCTGAGCATGCATGTGCACACATTTGGTCCAATCAGTATTGATGTGTTTTTTCTCAAATTAATGAGTGATAGATTATGTATGTTTTCACACTCTCAATAATTTAAGTATGAAGTTAAAAAAAACTAGGAATAGTATATGTGTGTTTTAGACATTTAACTCATTTCATGCTAAATAACTTCTTTCTTATCTACCTATCAAACGTTGTATAAATTATACGATAAAACAATATATAAATAACGTGTTTCTTATCAAACTACTCAACGAGACTCTAAAGGGATTGTTTGAGAACATGTTATCATGTGATTAATTATCCCGAGCACCTAAGAGTATGACCTAATGGTCAATGAAGTGGTTGAAAACCCAGAGGTCTTAGCTTCAAAGCTCAACAGAGATAGTAAAAAAAAGAACTAGGTGATTCTTTACATCTATCCTAGTTTTAATGGATAAAATTATCTGATACTTGTATTTCATGGAATTAGTCAAGGTGCTAGAAATTAACCAGAACATCACGATCATCAAATTTTTTTAATCTCAAAATAAGTTATGTCACCATATATATGGAATAACTTATTTCATCCCTATATTACAAATATTAAAATAAATAATTTAAAATAGCTAATATGTTCAAACAAAAGAATAAAGTAATTCTATATTTTATTTTTGACCTTATACCTCACGCCAAAAAACCTCGGAAGGGATTAATTGCCAGCTTGGAGACCGTGAAAGTACGTTTTCAGTGCAAGTAGACTTTAGGGTAGGGGTTTCTCTACTGCTAAGCAAAAGAAGAAATTCAGCATAGGAAGGAGAGAGAAAGCTCGTCTCTCTCTCTGCTCTTTGTTTGTTTGTTTTGGAGCTCTGGTGTTGAGCACAGTGATCGTCAAGATCATCTTCTATTGTTTTTAATCAGTTATACACTCTAACTTTTATTTGCATTCATCGATTTCTCTTATGTATTTTAATGCTAAATCTGTAGAAAATTTTGATCGATTCAATATTTTGTTTATTTTTTGTTTAGGAATAGTCATTCAACTAACGGATTTTCAGGTATAGAAACACTAATTAGAAGCCGTCTTCGATTTTTGGAAGTTTTTGATTCCGTACAAACAAACCCTAGTTTTTATGGCTACATCTATTACTGGCCCGGTTCATAACTCCCACCGGAATACTACATCGGAAACCGGTGGTTCCAACCGCCAACAGGAGTCTCGGCGATCATCAGCCACGCGTGGCGTTTCCTCTCCATGGAAGCAGGTTGTTCGCATTGGCGAATCAGAATCTACCATTGCGGTGACCTCCTCTTCACCTCCACTTTCTCCTCCGGGGTCTTGTGAGCAAGACGTTCACTCCTCTGATTGTTCACCTCCTGAACAAGTGGCGACAGCCGATAGTGCGTCTTCGTTAGATGCTACTACAGAAGCTCAGATTGACAACTCCGATAATGGAAGCAGTGACGGCACCAACGGTAATGGGGCTAAAAAGCCGGCTTGGAATAAACCCTCAAATGGTGCAGCTGATCTTAGTCCTGTTATGGGTGCTGTCTCTTGGCCTGCTCTCTCTGACTCCACCAAGGCTTCACCTAAATTATCTTCTTCTTCTGATTTACTCAAAACTCCGTCTAGATCAGTTTCTCTATCACAGGTTATTCCACATTCCTCAATGCTACTTTTCTCTAACTGATTTTTGGAATTGAGGATTAATATAGCTGATACAAACTACCTTAAGATTGAAGTGCACTAATTGCTGTTGTTTTTGCTCTATCTGCTGCTTGGCTCTCGTTTTATTGTGTGTCCAATATATTGATCATTTATTTGTCTGGTTATGCTTGTACATGCTAGGGCCCCGGGATGGCATCAGCTTCTCATAGTCAAGCTAATACTAACAATGTAAACCCTGATACAATGCTGAATAATGTTGTACCCAGCCGCCAAAGGTCTATGAAGCGCGGTGGTGGTAATTCAAACCATAATGCATCAGCGAATGGTGTCTTTTCTCCACAACAGGCCCAAGGTTTTGAGGTGGAAACAGTCCTTAATAATTCTGGGAAGACAGGTAATTCTGGTGTTGAGTCTTCTTCAAGGGATTATAGTCATAGGGATGGTGGACAATGGGGAGGATTTGGAGCTCAATCACATGGTGGAATTGACCACCAACATCAACGAAATGCAAATAGGAGGGGCAATGTTGGTCCACATCCCCGTGGAGATGGCACATATCAGAATGGTTACGGGGGTAGGCGTGATCAGGAACGTCGAAATCAGGATCAGAAACCTCACAGAGGTTGGGTGAATAGGGATGCACACATGCAGCCGTACAGAGGTTCGGCTAGGCCATATATGGGGGGCCCACCTCATACGTCTCCACCTTTTATACCAACGCCCATGCCTGTACAGCCCTATCGACCTCCCATGATTTACTCTGGTGAGATGTTTTACTTAACGAGATCTTTTTTCTGAGTTATTAAACCCCATTTTGTGTTCCTACTGATACTTTAACCAATATGCAGAAGTTCCATCGGTATTTTATTTGCCAGGTCCATTCCCTGATTCATTCAGAGGGCCTATGTTTTCTCCCGTGCCCTTCTTTCATGTTCCAGATACCCAGTTGCATACTAGAATAGTGAACCAGATGGATTATTATTTCAGGTAGATACATCTTTGTTCTATTTGCTTGTAATTGCTCTTATTTAGTACCTGCCTTAACTGTATTGGTATTCTAAAGTCATGTTGTCCCTAAATTTTGTTGCAGTAATGAGAATTTAATTAAGGACACATTCTTGCGACAGAACATGGATGAACATGGATGGGTTCCGGTTACACTAATCGCAGGCTTCAAGAAAGTGAGTTGGTTGGAGTGTTCTCTTGACCCTTAGGGGTCGTTTGGTGTGAAGGATAACTTCAAATAGTCCTGGGATTAAATTATATTACCACTTAATTTGTTGTTTGGTGGCAAGTCCGGGATAACTTATCCCGGGATTAATAATTAGTACCGGGATAAGTTATCCCTTCCCTTGAGTGGTATAGTAATCCTGGGATAACTTATCCCAGGATAAAATGAGTAAATGACAAAAATATCCCTTTCAACTCTTTTTATACATTACTTTTCACATATATGTTGTTCTTAAGATTTATTATTTTGAATACAACAAACCAAACACTCAATAAAAAATAATCTTAGCATAACTTATCCCATCATAACTTGAATTCATACCATACGACTCCTTAGTTCATGGCTAATATTTTCAGGTGTATTAGTAGCTCATGCTTTTGAAAAAGCATCCCCACATTAATTCACGTTATTGCTGGTATTGTTAATAGTGTTGCTGAGCATGGTTAATGGACAAACATCCTGATATGATGTTTTTGTACTTGATCCTTTGGAGTTTCCTTCTCTGTTTGTACTTTTTTTCTGGTGCCAAGGGTGAGTCTCATTAGTCTTCTGTAGCAACTTGTTTTTGAGGTTCTTAGGGTTATTTTCAAGATTTGGGCATAAAATCCGCGAGAGAGATCCATACTCTTATTAAAAAAATCAGTGGGAGAGAGCCATGGTAGTTAGTAGTTCATTTCAACTGGAGGTCTCCCTGTCTCTAATTCTCTATCTCTCTTATCGTTGTTGCCTTTTCTCTGTTACAAGTTTTACTGGAGGAAAAAAGGTAAAATTAATTCTAACTCCTTCCTTAGGAAAAATTCCTGCATTATCCGAACTAGTCGGGGTGGAACACTTGTAGAGTTGCATGATCTTGTCCCTCTTTCTTCTACAGTTCCATGATATGACCAGGTAGTTGTAAGCAAATGAGTGGATTTGATCATTCTATGGTATAATTTATGTCATGTTGGGCTTTGTCAGATATTCTTCCCAAGTATTAATGTTCATTGTATTTATTTG
This sequence comes from Solanum chiquidenum, assembly GCA_029582725.1. Classification (NCBI taxonomy): domain Eukaryota; kingdom Viridiplantae; phylum Streptophyta; class Magnoliopsida; order Solanales; family Solanaceae; genus Solanum; species Solanum chiquidenum. Next base: position 6,427 of record JAJOOS010003110.1, on the reverse strand, counting down.
GAGTTGGAGTCACTACTCACTAGATTGAAATGCTTATGCATAATGAGCAGAAAGTCATGTCAGCACAAGAAATGACTGTTTGTACATCAAATTTCTGGATTAACCAATGTTCTACGTATTATGTTATAACTGTGCAATGTGAAGTGAGTGCCTGTTTGATGGGATGGTTATGAGTGCAATATGTGAATGTTCCCTGCTACAAGGTGATCTGGTCACAGTAGGTTGTTGGGTCCACCCTGCTTTTGTTTAATTGTTGTTGTCCAAGGAGTATTAACTTAAAAAGGCAATCTTACCTCAAAGATATTGACAGCGTAGAATCATATGAAGGGTTGTCTAAATATGTGAGAAGTGAAGAGATGTATTGAGGACTTGATGAAAATGGAGATCAACAGCTGGTGTTCTATCTGTATAATAATGTTGTTTGTGATAGTTCTTTGAAATTTTTGCTGCATCACAGTGACATACGTTGGATGATTATACTTTCGGGGCCGAGTTGAAGGTGGATGGAGAAGTCTGTAGATATCCTTTTAGATCAGTGGTTCTTCTGTATATCTCAGAGTAACCTCACTTACATGCATGCATGCCTTAAGCATTCTTTTTGTGGTAACTTTGTTTGCTGTGATAAACTTGGCCTATTTTGGCCTGCCAACTTTGTGTACATACCGGTTGTACACTATACAATAAAATCATTTTTTTAATGAATTCCTATTCTAATAGAGGGCATAGGTGGTTTGTGAAAGAAATTTTGGTCATATAAGAAGCGGAATTTGTGCTTGTGGAGATTGTCAAGTAAACGGAGATGAAAAAGAAAACCTGAAATTTTGTGAACAATACGGAGTCTAAATGAATTAGTTGAATGTAATAAAAAAATAAAGACCAAAAAATACTGTTATATCGATTTATGGTTCCACATTTCATTTGATGCAATTAAATACGTCGAACAGTTTTAAGATAAGAACCATTTTTTTCATTTTTGCAGGTAATGGAATTGACAGATAATATACAATTGATACTGAATGCTGTGAGGTTCTCTACTGTTGTAGAAGTGCAGGTATCCTTTCTATATGTGGTTTGTGGTCTATTTAGTCTTTTAGGGGTCGCTTGGTGTGAGGGATAAAAATAAATAATCATGGGATAAGAAAATAGTGATGGGATAAAAAATTTGTGTCGTGTTTGATTGCCTTGTTTGGCATAACTTATCCCACCATTTATACCATAGTGGTGGGATAAGTTATCCCAGGATAGCTAATCACTTGATAACTTGTTCCCAACCAAACGACCCCTTAGTCTCTACTTTCTCTGGCCAAAAAGAAAGGGTGTGTGTTATTTGAGTTTTTGGCGAAGTGCTTGTGTTGCAAAAGAATGGAGCACTTGTTGAAGACGTTAGAGATGTGAGCACGGAGTCTTGTGTACACCTAGAGTCTGTTACCCTTGTAAATGATTTTTAAGAATTCAATAGCCTTATGCATTGCCCACCATGTTCTTTGACGTAGGTCTGCTAGAAACAAAATTATGATTTGTAATTCATCCTTGTTAATGTGTCCTACGTTCACAGTTGCTGCTGTTTGAATTATATAGTGTTTGTTTGCTGATGTTCTGAGCTGATTGAGATGTTTAGTGCTTCAGAACTAGGAGATTGCTTGATGTCCCAACCATGAAAATACTTTGGTAGTATTTGCATCTACACTCTTGCATGGGCCTATTTAGGCGTTTCATAACTAGGAGCACTTTTAAGAGTATTTGTATAGTATTTGCCTCTAAAACTGTTACAGGTTCTAAAATATTTATTCCTGGTGTTGCAGGGTGAAAAGTTAAGGCGGAGAAATGACTGGATTCATTGGCTCCTGCTGCCATCGGTTCAAAATTCGACTGTGTCAAATCCTCAATCTCTACAAAAGTGTACTCCTGATTTACTTGTAGAAAATTTCCAACGTGTTGCATTTGATGATAAGACTGCAAGACATGGAAATGCCGAAGCACATCTTAGTAGATCATCATCTGGTGAATTAAGTACTCCATCTGAGCAGTTTGGCAATGAGATGGCCGGACAAGCTGGTGGTCAACATTGGCAGCCAATGCCGGTTGGAAATCCAAGTTAAAGAGGTAACTGTTTTGTGGCCCAGGGTTGGTGGCTATTGTGCTTGTTAGAGCCATCGATGAGTTTAGTCTTTACTGTTGCTGTTGACAATGGCGTGTCATGAAGGAATTAGACAGGGAATAAAAGATGAGAGAATTATAATGTCTTTTGAGCTGGCAGCTTGATTTTGTTGGGATAAGTATTTTCTTTTCCTTTATGTTACGTTGTTTGTCTGTCTGTCGTGGTTATTTATTAATACAGGCACGGGGAATTTTGATTCTACTTCCCCATGCAGCCTCTCAGCATTATTTTTAAAACCAAAGCCTTTGGGACTAGGTTACATATTTTCTTTCTATTTGTTTCAAACATAGCACCATTGACTCTTTTCTTATTATACCTTTTCAAAAAGAGGCATTTGTTTCCCTTGCAAAACTTAATAAGCATATTTATGCTTGGTTGTGATATATTGGTTTCTTTTCTTTATAATGAGAAATACTTGTGTGCTTTGGGGATATGTTATTGATTTATCTGATAGTAGTAGGTATACAAGTTAAAACATGTAAAAAGGGTTTGGTTGGTTAATGAATGTCTTTGTGTGATCAGCGAAGGGGAAATGGTACTGAGATCAAATCTCATCGCCACCCAATGGTTTTTTTAAAAGCTGACTGAATCAAATCGCACCGAACTGATTTTTAGGTTTCTTTTAATAAAATAGACTATTTTTATATAAATTTATAATCGTGCCGAATAATTAGCTAGGTTTATATTTTATAAAATTTAATAAAAAAATATTGAGTTGTATCAACTAATATGTGTTTTAAAATAACAAATTGTTAAAATCATTGATTTACACTTAAAGATAATTGAAGTGACCATATAATTAACACTCAAAAGTCCTAACACCTTCTAACAAGCTACAAGTTATTGCATGTTGTTTCTCTCTTATGATTTAAATTTCTTTTATTGAATACTTAAGTAGACTCCGTTTTTGAGTTTCAGTTTGATTGATTTCTTTTTGTACGTGTGATCTAAATTATGTTGTCTTTGCTTAATATTGTTTTACACTATCATAATACAATGAGATGGATCTTTATTCTTGTTTTCTTCACTTATAAAACAACAGAATTATAGAAATATCTGGAATTTTTTTGCCAAAGTCATATACAAGTAGATATGATAGCGTATTTTAACTTATATATATATATATATTAGAAATATCAAAATTAACCGTCCATATCGATATTGAAGAAAAACAAAAATCATGGAGCTATTTTCAAAAGTCTAATTTGATTATATAAAATAACCGCTTAAACTGTACCATTTGCAAACCTATAATCAACAGATGCAGTTGAAAAAACGACCAAATTCGTGGGTTTTGTTATTTTTGAAGAAAATTGATGAACCCTTGTCGATTTTTTTTCCGCACAAAAATTATAAAAAAGATTTAAATTTTATTTTGAAAGAAAATCAATGAGAGTCCCTCAAATTTTATTATTTTTTACTTAAACCTAAAGACTCCACAAGTTTTTGAAGCGCATAATTGCATTAAAAAATTAAAACAAAAATAATGAAAATATTCAATTAAAGATTAGTAGCAGAGAATTGTTCAATGTCATAGTAAATACTTGGATTTTATTCCTAGTAATTACATTTTCTTTATATATATTTCTGAAAAACTAACATTATCCTTCGATTTTTTCAAAAAAGTTCTATGTTACTTTTTAATTTATTAAAAGTGACGTACTCCTTCCATTGTCTCTCAATTTTAATCGATTTTATTCATCAATTTTTAGACACCAACCCAAATCAAACTAATGATGTACAATCCATCAATTTGACGTTAATTTTTCTTTAAAAATATTTGAGAAATTCCATTAATTTCGATCCTCGATTTTTACACTAATTTTAGTAGTTCTTCTTCTATTCACAACAGAGTAGCCATCATTTTCATTTTTATTTCCATTCACTCATCTCATGGAGTCATGACCACACTCATTCCATTGTCGATATGCCCTGATCTCATCTTGACCAATAACAAAGCCCACTTCTTACTTTTTTGGGGATTTTTTAAACGAATTTTATAGTGTTAAGAACTAATTATATTTCATCTTTTTTTTTTTTCTAAATTACAAAAATCTCTTAAATTTGATGAAATCTAGATACATCTCAAAACAGCTCGATACATTGTGTCCTGATTTCGAATACATCGCGTTTCAGTTTCGGATACATCACTCAACGTCCGGATATATCGCGTAAAGTGATGTATTCGTGAATTTGAGAGAATAGGAATTTTTGTCAGTTTTTAAAATGATAGAAATTTTTAGAGAATATGATTAAATAAGTTGTGTAATTAGATAATTTTTCCTATTTTTTATATTTCCTTTACCCAACTCAGAACTTATGTTATTTATATATAGATTTTTATAGGAATCTATTTACTTAAGATTGTTCACAAAAATATTTTAGAATTGTTTAGATCATAAATTTCATTTTTTTTTAAATATTGTGTCAAGTGAATTACTGTCACATAAAATAAAATAAATGGAATATTAATATAATTAATCTTAATATATTAATATATTTTATTCAATATTATTCTTGTACACCCTATTAAACGGTGGTTGGTGGTAGGGGAATGGTACTGTAGCAAATTGGGTGTCTCTTCTTTCTTGAAAAGTAAATATGGACAGTTTCATTTGTCTCTATGTATACTCTTTAATTTCTTCTTTGTTCAACATTTGTCTGTGCCTTTACCCGTTGGTTTTTAAGTTCAACTCTGACCCTACTTCTTTTTCTTTATTTTTGTATTGGAAAAACTGAAAAGTTTGAGACTTTTGAGTGAATAAGTTGATAAAATTTTTAAGTTATTACTCCTTCCGTCTTATATTAGATGGGCATTTTCAACTTTATACGGACTACGGTGATTAAGAAATCATTAATATATCGGAAGATTTTACCATTTTACCCTTTGTTTATACATTGGAAGAAATGTTGGGTCTTTAAAATTTATTTAAACTTCCAAAGGTTATATTAATTAATTGTAGAGGTAAAATGGGAAAAAATTAATTAATTCTATCCTAATTTAGTAAGTGCTCAAGTAATATGAGACAAATATTTTTAGTAAGATGCTCATCTAATATGAGACGGATGGAGTAATTGTTTTGTGAGTTTCATATATAATTATCAAGGAGTGGTTTGGTAATTAGTTAGAGTTAATGTAGGTATCAATAATGCAAAGATAAGTTAGGTAGGAATTATGTATTATTTCATGTAAGTATTAATTATGTAGAATATGCCGAATTACTTAACAAATCTAGTATCTTTCATGAAAGTTTCAGGCTCTGATACCAAACGACAAGATCAATGACCTAGCGGTAGTCCGCCTAGTCGTAGATCAAGCAATTCAATATCCTTAGAGGTAGCTTAGCTACATAAGAATTAAATTACAAAGAAATCTAAAAATAACCTTGACTGTATGGTACTGCCTTTTACCCAAGCATGGGGTCTGTCAAGAATGAATACATATTACTATTGAGCCCATGTGTCTGAAAGTTCTAACCGGGTGAGAGACGCCCCTTTTACTTTTCTTGGGCTAGAACCACGGCTTATCAGACAGAGTCACAAAGACAAAGCCAATAGCAATAATATTAATTCTGACTGTACCACCATCTCGGAACCAAGTCTAAGTTATTCATAGATTTTTCTATAATGAAATAAAGCTAGATCCGTTCATGAAGCATACAAGTGAGTCAGTTATCCGGCATAGATATGAAGTTAGCCGGACATAGTCACGGCTTTCAGATCGGAGAACATAAAAAGAATTAAAGTAAAAATACCTTAAGAAGAACTGAAGCTTGAACCAAAAGCACTCTTTATTCCAAACTTAAAACTTACAAACTTGAAGAGAGAGAGAGAGAGAAGCCAAACTTTGGTTTCTAAAAACCTGCTTCTTCTAAATGAAATACAAAGGCTATTTATAACCACAAAATAAAACATAAGGTATCTTACACAGTATTATATGGGACCCATCTGTCCTTTACACAGTGTTTTTACTGTGGATATACAGTATTTTGCTTTATGTCTTTTCTTTTCCTTTCAATATCTTGATAAGGTCTTCTGCTCTGGTGATATCATCTTCGTTCATGGTGTCAGCGTCAGGTAGTTGATCCTCTTCGCCGGTCTCACTGCGCATAGAAGTATCTGACTTTGCGTAGTGGGTAATATTAAGAAGTAAATTTCTTTTGACTTCTTTCAGATAGTTTTTGATCATTTCCTCCTGATCTCCATCTTGGTTGGAAATTCTTCTAGCCATATTTTTGACAGATTTGTCAATTGCTTCCTTTTCTGGAG